>BQNB010040773.1:0-47176 GCA_026074375.1 Tanacetum coccineum
TATTTTATTTTTCCTAGGATTAGAATTACCTTAAGTATTTTTAGTAAATTTTTTAGAATTTTCCAATTTAGTTTAATATTTTAATAATATTTTTTAGGTTAAACTTGTTAAAACCATTTTTAATTCATAATAAATTAAATAAAAGTCAAAAAAATATAATTCTTTTTTCTAAAATTATTTTTAATCATATAGGGTTGTTAAAAATTAAATTTGTATTTTTAGGGTTAAAATCGTAGAATTTAGGTTTTTAAAGCACGGGTTTTGATCCCGTTATCATTTTCGTGTTTAAATCTTTAATTGCTTTTGTTTTAGGTTTGCTTTTATTTGTTTGTGCATTTTAATTGTAGAATTAGAATCAAAAAATCATTGAATCATTAAAACACGTGATCGCGATTCTCAAATTCACGCCTCGTCGGGAAACGACCCGGGAAGGTTTTTTTTTGGATTTTACTTTGGGTAAAAGTAATTTTCCTTCTGTAAAACCTTACGGAATACTTACTCTCTCTAATTAATTGATATTTTGGTTATATATTATATATATGTATTAAGCAATTATTACTATATATATGTATAGTTAAAAGAAGTAAATCACACAATCACAATCATGGACTTAAAATACAATTAATTCATACTTAAACAAACCTTGATCTAAATCAATTTACATTCACGGTTTTCTATTGATTTTGTAAAATCCCGCGAAAGACTCAATTCTTTTCTCGGTTTCAATCATAGACTTGTAAAATTCTGTAGACGTTAATTGTATTCATTTAACCACAACTTCAATCACAACACATCTACTTAAGATCCTTCAATCATTTTCACTTCATAATTCAACAATCATTCATCATAACTACTCTAATTGTAACTTCCACAACTGATAGTCAAATGCATAACAACATCATGGCAGCTGGTTCAAGGGATCGTCCACCAATGCTTGCAACGTGAAGATATGCACAATGGCAATCACGTTTCTCTTCACGCTTTCCCGCTCCTCCGCTTCTTTGTGCGTTTTTTAAAGAGCTACCTTACACTTGTTTGATTATCGGTTACAAAAATATTTTTCTTTTTTATTTTTTATTTTCTCTTATTTTGTTCTTAGTGTATGCAAACTCGCTCTTCTTCAAAATTCGTTGGTGAACCTTCTACGAATCCTACTTCTACGAATCTGAAACGTCGTAATCGTAGACGTTCTAAACAAAGAGTCAAACTGTTTTCTCTTGTAGAGATTCCCGTTGTTACGATGGCCAATCAACGTACTATGGCGGATTAACTCTGTCACCGCACCGAGGGTTTATGCGGAGGCAATCCGTAGTACCACCCTTTCCCGCTTAGCATTTCGATCACACCATAGTCTATATCGAATCTTGTAACTTCAAAACAATTCTTCGGTTTAGAGAAAGAAGATCCTCATGCTTATATTCGATATTTTAACAAGATTACTTCTATGTTGAAGTACAAAGATGTGCCTAGACATCGATTAAGCTTATGCTTTTTCCATTTTCTATCGATGGTCCAGCCCGGATTTGGCTCGACAAAGAACCTTCGCGTTCTATTCTCACTTGGTACGATCTTGTGTCCAAGTTTATTAACCATTTCTTTCCTCCCTTAAAAACAACAAATCTCCGGAATGAAATTTCAGATTTTCAACAACATTTTGATGAAACATTTTATGAGGCATGAGACCGATGCAAGGATCTCCTTCGAGCATGCGCACATCATGGTTTTACCGAATTGCATCAACTCGATACCTTCTACAATGGTTTAAACCCATCCGATTCAGAATTCTTTGTATTCTGCAGCCGGTGCAATCTTTTGGAGAGAAGTGCACAAGATGTGTTAAAAATCATTGAAAACAAATCAAAATTTCGTAATTCAAGAAACAAACCCATTGTTTCTCAAGTGAAAGCAATTAATGTTGATTCTTCAGAAATAGCCAGTACCGTAGCCAGTGTCGTGACTAGTGCCATGACCGCGATGTTTAAACAACATCAAGTAACCCCAACTCCAGCTTCCATAAAAGCTGTTTAGGAATCTTGTGTTACTTTTTTGGCATGTCTCATTCTTACTGACAGAGTCCTCCACGATGGCAACACATTTTTGGCTGATCAAGGACAATATTCAAGGGATATGTTTCAGCAAGCCACAGAGAACTACAATCAGGAAAATACCGGTTTATCATCCCCAAAGTGTAGCAACAGTTTCGAACCATCCGGTTTGTTGCTCACCAAATGTGCAAAATCAAGGGTTTAACCAGAATCGAGGAAATAACTTCAATCAAGGAAAATACGTCTTATCAAGCTCCGATTCAAACTCAAGTTACTACTTCGAGTGACTTGGAGAAATTTAAGAAAACAAATGAGGCTAGTATGCAAGCCATGAGAAATCATATCAGTAATTTAAAATCAAAAAAGAAATGAAATGCAGTCTACATTGCAAAATCAAAATAAACTTCAAGATGAAATGAGGAATTATATGCAAGCCACAATGTCAATACAACAATTAGCCTTAAGAATATATTCTAATTTTTTCTAATGACATATTTGCTTCTTCAACGGTACGGGTACACTTCCTAGCCATACCGTTGCTAACCCGAGAGGTGATTTAAAAGCAATCACCACCCGAAGTGGTATTTCTTATGATAGACCTCCAATTCCACCTCTTCGCAAGGTGGTGGAACGGGAACCCGAGGTGACAAAGGATACGGTGCAACCGAGTACCGCCTAAACATCTCAACCATCGGTAAAGTCCAAAATTCAAGCTCCAAGAATGAGCCCGTTGTTGCTCCTAAGCTTAAACCGTCTATACCTTATCCTTCAAGAGCCAACAAACAAAAGCTCCGAGAAAAAGATGATAAACTAGTCGAAAAACTCTCTACCCGTTGAAATCTTAAGGGAATTACGATTTCGAGGTCCAAATTCCGCGGATGCTCTTCTACATATGCCGAAAATATGCTTCAATGTTTTTAAAGCCACCAAATAACATAGAAAAATTGTTTGACTTATCCCAAAACACCGGTGAATAGAATTGTTTCGGCCGGTTATCCTAAAAAGTTGCCTGAAAATTTTCTAAGTAGACCCCGATAAGTTTCTTATTGCCATGGTGAATTTCTGGAGTTATTGAATGCTAGCCATGGTCGATCTTGGTGCATGCATCACTTGAATGCCTCTTTCCATGATGGAAGAAGCTCTCACTCCCCAGAACGTACTCCTACTTAAAAATGAATTCTTGAAACTTTGCAGACCGATCGACTACTAGTCCATCCGGTATCTACCGAAGAATCTTTGTAAAAGTAGGAAGTGCCCTTTTGCCGTTCGACTTCATTAGTTGAGTTTGAAATAAATTTGTGATCCTCGGCGTTCCAGTTTAATTCTGGAGAGACCTTTTTAATGACGCACGTGCTTTGATTGATGTTAATGGTGAAAGCGAATGCAAATTCCGATTTGATGATAAGCCATAACATTTAAAGATGGTCAAACTATCGAGATACTCCTACAGTGATGTTTGGTAACAATGAATCGAATCGACATCATCGACGTAGCTTAAGGAAGAGTATGAGCTCAAGAGAGTGCTCGGATTCTCGAGGATATTTTCTTACGAAGTCTGTGCAACTCCACTCCGACTTTAGATCCTATCCTCTGATCTACTCTTCAACCCTCTCTCACCCTTTTGACGAAGGTGACTTCATTTTGGAAGTAAACGCAGCTTGACTTACAAATGATTCCACATTCCATCAGGAATTATGAAGACGACTGTGTATCACCGGAGGCGACCTTCTTCTACTCGAGAAAGTCATTAAACGTATAGACATCTCCTCTCCTCCGAAAGAACTTAATCTTGAAGAACTTAAAAAACAAGTAAAATATCTTAATTGACTAAACCTTCAGGTGAGAGCTGAGAGCTCAAGGAATCTAAACCTTCACATCCTGATTAGCAATTTTTGAGGGTAACCGATAAACTACCTGTCCATAATTGCAAAAACTTAAAAATGAAGATGAGAAGGTCCGAATTCGTAAGGTTAAAGTCACACCAAAGCCTGTGCCATCTGCTAGAAAATCTCTAGATAATAAGGGCATTAGACCCATAAGTTTGTACTCACCAAAATTATAAATGGAGGATGACTTCTAAACCGGCAATCAACATCAAAGACGGGTAACCCCAAAAGATTCATTGAGGTTAACAAAAAGGAAGTTATTCAAACTCCTATGCCGTATTGTTATCCTATCTCCGATAGCCCGTGGGTTAGCCCCGTTCATTATGTGCCTAAAAAGGGTGGTATGACCGTAGTTGAAAATGAAGATAATGAGTTGAATACCTTACTGATTAGTATGGAGTGATGGCGTGTATGCCATTGACTGACCGAAAGTTAAAATGTGCCACTCGTAAAGATCATTTCCCGTTGCCATTTATGGACCAAATGCTCAAAAGACTCGCGGGAAATGAATACTACTGTTTTCTAGATGGTTTCTCGGGATATTTTCAAATTCCAATTGACCCACAATACCAAGAGAAGACCACCTTCACTTGCCCTTATGGGACATTTGCCTACCGACGTATGCCTTTCGGTTTATGTAATGCTCCGGGCACATTCCAAAGGTGCATAATGGCCATTTTCCACGACATGATCGAGGAAACAATGGAAGTCTTCATGGACGATTTCTGGGTTTTTTGGGAATTCTTTCTCCTCGTGCCTCTCCCATTTAGAACAGAAATGCTCACGACTGTGGCGAAGACACGAATTTAGTTCTAAATTGATAAATGCCAGTTTATGGTAAGAAGATGCATTGTTTCTAGGACATAAGATTTCAAAGTCCGTGATTGAGGTCGACAAAGCTAAAGTTGATGTTATAGCTAAACTCCCTCATCCGACTTCCGTTAAAGGCATTCAAATTTTTTTAAGTCACGCCGGGTGCTATCGTCGATTTATTCAAGATTTTTCTAAAATAGCCCGGCCGATGACCCATCTTCTTGAAAAGGATACCCCTTTCATCTTCTCAAAAGAATGTATTGAATCATTTAATATACTTAAGAAAAGTTAACCGAAGCTCCGATTTTAGTTTCCCTCGATTGGGACCTACCATTTGAAATTATGTGTATGCTAGTGATTACGCAGTAGGTGCAGTCTTGGGGCAACGTAAGACCAAATATTTTCAGCCTAATACACATGCAGTAAGACCATGACAGATGCTCAAGCACATTACACTACAACGGAGAAAGAATTATTAGTCGTGGTGTATGCTTTCGAGAAATTTCGGCCGTATTTAGTCTTGTCGAAGTCCATAGTGTATACGGACCACTTGGCTCTCAAATATCTTCTTGCCAAGCAAGATGCTAAACCAAGATTGCTTCGGTGGATTCTCATACTCCAAGAATTTGATGTCATTATTCGTGATAAAAAAAAGGAGCGGAGAATCTAGAGGCCGACCACTTATCAAGACTTAAAAATCCCCACCAAGATGTTCTCAAGAACAAGGAAATTACCGAAACATTTCCTCTCGAAACTCTTAGTATGGTTACCTTTCGTGGTTATTCTAGTACCCCATGGTTTGCCGACATTGCAAACTACCATGCGGGGAATTTTATTGTGAAAGGGATGTCGTCCCAACAAAAGAAAAATATATTTAAAGATGTAAAGCATTACTTTTGGGATGACCCCTACTTGTTTAGAATTGGTGTGGATCAAGTGATTTGACAATGTGTTTACGGCCAAGAATCTGTTGATATCCTTACGGCTTGCCACATTGGACCCACCGGGGGACATCATAGCGCCAACTACACCGCTAAAAAAGTTTTTGATTTTGGATTTTATTGGCTGACTATTTACCGAGATACCTATGACTTGGTCACACGGTGTGATGCTTATCAACGTCAAGGTAAAAAATCACAAAAAGCTAAAATGCCCTAAAATGCAATTCAAGTATACGAGATCTTTGACGTGTGGGGCATCGATTTCATGGGCCCGTTCCCGTCTTCTCGATGGAACAAGTACATTCTTGTGGCCGTTGACTACATTTCTAAATGGGTTGAATCAAAAGCGCTCCCCACTAACGATGCCCGAGTTGTTGTAAAATTCTTGAAATCTCTCTTTGCCTGATTTGGAACTCCTTGTGCTATTATTAGTGATCGCGGTACTCACTTTTGCAATGACGAATTTGCAAAGGTCATGCTTAAGTATGGAGTTACTCACCGTCTTTCTACCGCGTATGTAACACCCCCAAAATGGGTCGCAGCGGAATAAGGATCCGGGGCGTGTTACTTCAAGATCAACAGCACAAGATATATATAAGAACGACACAAAAGTCGTTTAGATTGATACATTGGATTTAAATAAAAGACATATTACAAAAGCTTATAGCTTTACTTGTTCTTTGTTTAATATTACAAAAGATGACATAGATTTCCCAAAACATGATGCACATAAATCTTTAACAGTGCAATCCAAAACATAATCCAATGCATCCTTGGCACCTCGTGCCTATTGACCTCCTGAAAACATTGCTTAAAACGTCAACAAAAATGTTGGTGAATTCATAGGTTTATGTATTTAAATTATGCAGGCCCGCAAGACTTTCCCGTGATGTTACAACATATGCCAACAATCACAAAACCAGATTACTGTTGCACTAAGCTCATGACACTGAAGCTCAACCTATATTTGCTATTTTAGCAGTTATTTGCCCGTACAGATGTTGTAACCCGCAACATCTAAGTCCGACATGGTCAACGTTCGTTCCCGGTGATAGCTAATCACCCAAACGGGGAGTAAATCCAATGAGAAACTATTTATAACATTCGCGCTCACATAATGCAATTAACAACTACATCTATGCAATTGACAGTTCATGATAATGGGCTCAGGAGGGTTATCGCTACTTAGGCAAACACATAATCAATATACTTTAAACACTTGCGTCCAATTTATAAAACAAAGCATGTTCTCACCCCAAATAATAGTAAATCAGTAAAACTATAAAAGTGGGGCTATGAACTCACCTTGAGTACAGATAGGTCTAAATATCACATATAAAACGTCACCGCAAGACGATAGATGCAACCTATTTAAATTAAGGTCGTATAAGTATCGAGTACTTTAATTAATAACATTGAATATAATCTTATAGTTGTTACATCGTACTATCGTTCGGGCTATCATAATTAAAGAGGTCATGACATGACGTACGAGGAGTTAGGACACTTTAAATCGTAAATCCAACAACTCGTCGATACGCCATCCGAAGAGGCCTCATTATGAAACTCCTAGTATTATAGCACTTTGATAACCACTCAATATTCTATATACATAATCACCGACTAAATCGATTAGTAAAATAATATATATTAAAGATGAAAACGTTTTTAAAATATACTTTATCGTAAAAAGACCTATATATTTGGTTCGTTTTTAAGTCCGATCTCGCGTTTTCTTACGTCCACGACTTCGTAGTAAGACGAGTGAATCACGAATATTACATTTACATGTTCTTTTCTTGGATATTCTGCGATGATCGGTGATTTTACTGTTCACGACAGCTCGTTTGTCGTTTTTGGGTTTTAATTAGCGTAAACTTGTAATCGTAATAACTTCTAAACTTTTTAATCCCCGATTTTAGTGATTGCCTTCGTGTACGGTATTCTTGTTATTAAAAGATGTATTAATATATTATAACAAGTTGGGTCCGCTGATGAATAGTACTTCTAAGCTGTTCATAGTTTATAAATTTACTTTTAATAAACTTTAATAATCGAAAATGTCCGTAGTTTATTCGTTATATGTTCCGTTTTTTAGTCGATTCTTTCGAGAACAGATCTCGTCATCAAAAGTTATATAATATATTAATTGTTTTACAAATATAAAAGTTGCTGTAATGATAGTAACTTTTATAAAAATAGTTTGTATAAAAGTATTTATATCTATACTCGTAATAACGTATGTCGTTTTTGCGTTATATATCGGATTTCGAGTTTCTTAATCAATTTTGGAATCGTCACGAACTATATATTATATATGATGTCAACCCTCGAAAAGGAATTCGGATTTTAATCAAGCCCCTAAGTATTCATATGTAAATCTTTCATAAAAACCTTTTTTTATGTAATATTTGATTATAGTAGATTAATATAGGAACCCAAATAACTATATGTCACATATGATTATACAATATATAATTGTTTCATATCATCCATATCCGTATAAATTTATTGTACACAATTGTTAATAATTACTTTCCCCCCATTATTGTTTCCGATATGTGAAGATTAATAAAATCCTTATAAAAACCCTAATTTTAACCTTAAACAAGTTTTATACTTAAACCATATGTTAACATAACATTTCTATATTCACTATTTCACATGATATATACTAACCATAGGAATAAGAATAAGTGCATAAAATCATAAACATAAATCAAAAACTTCCATTTTACATATTAAAACGTCATACGTGAGTGATTTAGCCATAATTACATATATCACATAAAATAATGATAATAAAATAGTATGAAGGAAGAGGTAAGTACCTTAGGGATGATGTATAAGTAGAAAAAGGAGAAATAAGTGCTAAACCCGTGATTAGATTCCAAAACCAAAGCTACAAGCTAATAAACCCTAGATTTGGTTTGAAACCCAATCTTTCCTTTTCTTCCTTTAATACTTGCAAATGAAGAACCAATGCTTGCAAACAACTTAGATAAGCCTTAGGGATTGATAGAGTAAAGGGTTGTAAGGATTGTAGAAAAATTTTGTATGTTGATTATATGAGCTAAAAGAGCGTGATCTATAAGAGAGACAGAAGAAAGAGTTTTTGGTGTGATCAATGTTAAGAGTTTAAGAAAAGAAAGAGTGCATGCATGCTATATATAGTCAAAATATCTAACTAACCTAACCATGGTTACTTTCTAACCCTTGCACAAGGTTAAATTTCCAAGTGGTTCATGGAGTGTAAGAGATGGTTCCCTAGATCTTTCTTAAAATCCTAATATTATGAGACAATTTTGCTATACCTTGGTCCTATCATCAAAATTATCGTGTCACCATATACATTATAAGTGATGTCATTTTGATTAATTGGTATTGGGTATAAACGTGGTATATTCGTTTAAGCGTAGTAGTTTATGGTGCTCCGGGAATGCCGAAACGCGTTTTAGATCGTGAAACCCGAACAGCATTGTTATGTAGCCAATAGAAATAAATGAACAAAGACTTAATTATCCTTAATAATAATCATTAACACTTGCTTGATGTAAACATTTAATCGTTTAAATGACCCGTTTACATTGAATGAGCATTTTTATTTTAGCGCGATTAACATAACTTTTGAACTTTTAAGAGTAAAGCGCGTAAAACCCTAAAAATAAATTTGTAAATTACATTAAAGTTCATACTAATGACCTAAAACACGAGAGTGTTATAGCGTATCAATCCACAAACACAGTGGACACGGCTGGAGGTATTAATCGTGTTTGAACCGTTATCTTGAAAGGACCGTAGGTGAAAACCGTCCTTCAAGGTCTGAACAAGTTAGATGATGCTTTATAGTCCTTCCTTATCCGCTTTCAATACCCCACGTGTACCTCCTTAAATGCTAGTGTATGGAAAGCATGTCAACTTCCTCTAGAACTTGAACACAAGGCCTGAATGGTGGACCTTGAAACATTGCAATTTTGGACCTCAAGACCGCGTGGTGAACACCGGAAAGTTCAATCCTTGACTGAATTAAATAACACCAGATTCAAGCCCTACGAACCTCTTAATCTACAACTCAGAAAACAAGAAGATTCATGACATCAAGATTAAGACCCGCGTTTCAACGTTGGTGATCAGTTCTTCTTCTTAATTCTCGATTAAAGAATCTTCCCGGGGCAAGCTCAAAACCCGTGTGGACCTGACCTGTTCACCGTTGTCAAGTTTTTCCCTTATGTACCAGTCGAGTTATCTCAAACCCGACGGGCCAAAAAAAAAAACCCCCCCCCCCTTCAAGGTGAACGGTCATAGACTCAAACATTATTTTGGAGAGGACATACCACCCATGGTTGTCCCGGTTCTCCAAACCTTCCCCATGGACAACTAAATTCGGGGACGAGTCAAGCTTAGTGACTCATTAATAAACAAGCGCTTCGTGGGTGGCAACCCATGCTTATCCTAATATAATTATAATAGTAGTAATGAATAAGTGTGACGTGAGGGAGGTTCGCCTCTTCTTTTCTCGTGTTTGCATGGTTTTGTTGTTGTAAGTCAGGTATAAAATAAAATTTAACCTTGGATTTTGAAGACTCTCGTGCTCATGGTTTTGTCCTTCGTTCACTCGAGCTTCAATCCTTAGCATGATTATGGGAATCCAATATCCTAAATCTTATCGAGCTAACCGTTTTATCTTTAGACATACTTTCAAACAATGGCTATAGATTTACGTAGAAACCCTTCTTAGAAACATTGAGGACAATATTTCAGTCATAGTATGGGGGGGATCTATCGAATTTGATTATGCCCGCTAGACGATGTTTTCACCGTAATCACGTTTTTACCACCAAAATAACCAAAAAAATGAAAAAAAAAAAAAATTCTTTCAAAAATAAAACGTGCTGGGTAATTAAGAATAAATTTGACTCCGATCGAGCGTTTTCTAGTGAAGCTCTTAGCATTGTCCCTTCACCTTTATAAACTAACTGTCTAAGCTAGTTATTATTTGACTAAAGCATTCACGGATCTTTTTATTGAAAGATATTAAATTTGCAAACGAACTAAATGAAGTAGGAGTTTAATTAGTGAGTTGGATTCTAAATCAAGGATTAGTATAGAAATCTTAAGAGCTCATACAAGTGTAATTTTTGGCATTCTTCCACCCCGAAGCTTCTAACCGGATTAATAATACATAGCTCTTTTTAAAAATTAAACGTAAACAAAGAGTTTTGAAAGCTGTAATTAAAATAGTCGAGATAACCAATATTTTATTCAGTCTTAGTTCAAATTTAAACTTAAATTTCTAAAATAAATTGTCTCTATATCATGGTAGATATAAAGTGGTTAAAAAAACTAAAAACATGTGTAATAATAATAAAGAATTGTGGGCCTGATAAAAGTTTACTTGCCCCCCCCTCTTGCTGAGCGGCTCACAAGCCGATGTTGGCGGCCTTAAAAGAGGCCCATAGTCAAGATTAACAATCCAAGACTGATAAATTAGTTTGATGCATCTTGCCTGCTCCCAACCAATGTGCAGGCCGTCAAAAAAGGTCGCGATTTTCTTCGTTTAAAGGGATGTATAATTATCTGTTTAAGTGTAATAATGTGATGTTAATAATATAGGGAAAATATCTTTTTCTTAAATTTAAATATTCTTTTGAACTAAGACTATTCCGTTTTAAGTTGTGACTTTTCTAAATGAATTGTGTATTCATTTGACGGGACGCCTAAAGTTTTTAAAACCGAAGGTCCCTTAGAGTTCCAAATACTATCTATGTTGGGTGTCAAAAGCCTGGACACCTAAGCCGTCTCGACTGGGATGTGCCGAAAGAAAGTCCCGCTACAATGAATGAACTCGCCTTCAAAATCATAATTCTTGGGTGGGAACGTAAGCATAGAAATGATTACAATTTGTCTAAAAGGGTTGATCACTGTTAAATTCGAAATAATCACATTCACGATAATATATAATAATTGATCGGGAGTGAAAAGTTTCCACAATTACAAGTAGAGATATAGATTAGCATCTTAAACTAATATTCAACGGTGATAGTCCGCTTTATACGCTATGGTTTGGGACAAGTGAAAAACGAGGACAATGAAATTTATCCTTTTTTGAGCATTTTAGGATTGAAGTGTACTTGTTCTATGACCCTAATGTTATGAAATAACGAAAGTCCGGCACATTCTAGTTGGTTTAAAAAAGAGACGTTCAACAAAATGCGATGAGAAAAAAGGGAAAATACAAAAATATATGTGGTAATAAGTGTAAATATTTAAAAATGGTCAAAACGGGGCTTTTCAAGACTAACGATTCTTTAATCCCTTAGGATGAACACTTAGCTACTTTTCGAGGTAATTAGTCATGAGGGATTAAGACTCTTAGTTTTCTAAAGTGTTTACTTATGGCAATAGGCGTGAGGACACTGTAATATTATAGTATGGGGGATTTGGTAAAGTGGCTTAATACACCATACCTTTACCTATAAAAAATGACCAAAAATGACCAAATATTATCAAAAAATCATGTATTTGTGTGTTTTATGATTTATTACTGTGCAGGTAACGGATACTCACTAAAGGACAAAAAAACAAAGCCAAACCGACAAAACCAAGCACGGGAATAGAAAGAGCGTGAAAAGTTCAAAGCCGAAGATGTGTGCATCTTAAATGGGCCAACCCGCACCCAAATTAATGGGCCGAGTAAACCCTTGAGCTAATCTATTAAATCAAAAGCCAAAGACCAATTTATAACAAAACAAGCCCAACAAAAAGCCTCAACCTAAAACCCATTAAATCTGTTAGCACCATTAGGTCCCCGGGAGTTAATTCACCGTAATCCATTAAGGGTTTACACAGTTAGTCCTTAAGGACTTACACTGCTAGTCCCTGACTTTTACAACAAAAGCCCCTACAATCCTTACACCCTAACATCTTTAGTCCCTTTATCCTAACTCCTGTTATCCCCAAAACAAACACACCCATTTACTCGCCAAGAACACTATTCATCTGTCACTCTCACCTCGACCCCTGCTCCAACAAACAAAAACCACACAACCCCACACAAACCCACCCCCAGATGATGCCAATCCACCTTGGCAATCCTATGATGTATGATTGGACAAGAAAGAATCAAGGGCTGTTATGAGATCAAAGAAGCACAAATGAAGATCAAGGGCTATGATTCAAGGCTTGGAGAGCACTCTCTCATCCTCCTCACAGAAGAAACACACAAGCTCAAGACCTAGAACCTTCTCTATTCGGCTATATATAGAAGACTAGTTTAGTTGTTAACGGAATCTAGTTTTTTTATCGAGTGTAGCTTAAAATTATTGCTTATTTCCAGCTTATTGTACTTTTTAAAAGCCTTGTACTCTTTTTAAGTTTTAATGAAAGTGAAGTTTTTATGTTTAAAAGCTCTGTCTTAATTTTTACATTGTGTTTGAAAAAAACTTGACAAGCTCATATAAGCTCTTTTCTTTGTTATTTAAGTTGTTTTAACTTAAGCACTTAAGTTTTCCATAACTTATATTGGTTATAAGCTATTTTCACCTCAAAATCACTAAAAGCTCTTGTGGAGATAACCAAAAAGGGAAGTGCTATATAGGTTTATACTAGATTGTTTTCAAACAAGCTAAGCTTGTTGAGATAAGACTCTTATGAAAGCATTTATGCCCTTTGATTTGAGCAAGGGCCTGTAGTCTTTTACTTTTCATTTTTAGCTTATTTACTGTCAGCTTCTTCCTAATGTTTACTTATTTTCAAAAATTCTGCTTACTTATGCTTATTATTGATGTCCAATTCGCTTAATTATGCTTGATTGTAGTTTAATCTCTTTAGTTTATGTTTTTATACAAACTAACTTAATTTAGGTCTTTAAAATGCTTATCTGTTGCTTATTAAATAAGTGCATATCAGTTGCTAGGAGTAGTTGATTATTAAGCCTTAAGTTGGTTAGTTAATCATCTGTTTTTAAAAAACTTTAGCTTAAATCAGTGAAAATCAAGTTTAAAATAGATTTTGAATATTCAAAGAAGTGTTTGGGTTAAGAGGTAAAATGGGTCAAAATGATATAAAACTGCATTGGGTCATCACATCCCAACTTTAGTCAAGCTCTTTTAAGTTGTTTTAATCAGTGTTCAAAAGTTTTTAAAGTTTAAAATTAAGTTTTAAGGTTTTGTCTATAATCTCTCTAAATCTGTGATTTTGAATTTGTCAATTTGTTTGTATTCTGATTTTGAGCATAAAAAATTGATTTAAGATTTTGTGTAAGCCTTACATTATGTCTAAATGCATATCAAAAAAGGTTGGTTAAGTCTGGTTATTGTCAATTGTGGTTTTGGAATTAAACTGACAAAGTGTTTGGCAAAAAGTTTAAAGCTTAAACAGTTCCATTTTTAATCATAACATTTAGATAATTTAATGTTAGGTTCTTAGTTTTAGAAATTGATCTAGCACAGTAGTCTTGTAGTAAAAGCTCAATCTGTTTGAGCTTATTTGAAACTTTAGACTTATTTGCTAGCTTATTTTTAGTCTGCAAATTAGCTATTGTCATTTGAATCCAAACACTTAGTTAAAACAACTTTTTTCTTTTTGCTTTTTCTCGCTATTTCTTTAATAATCATTTGTTATTTCTTTGTCCTAAGTGCTTATTGAGTCTTAAACTCAATCTGTTTTCACTTATCAGCTTATTTCTTGTGCTTATTTGTTCTTTATCTTAGCTAAAAAGTAGTGGCTTAACCTGTTTAAACTGTTTTTTTATTTCCTTCATGTCCCTTTAATCTTTTTTAGTGCCTTTTTACAGCTAATTTCAAAATTGCTTATATCTTAGCTCTCCCTATGCTTTATTAAGGTAGTAGCTAGTAGTTATTCTTTAAATGCTTATTTTGTTGGGTATTTAGCCTTATTGTGTTTTAGAAAAGCCAAACAGTTTAGGAATTGTCACTTAGTCTTAAAAAAATAGCTAAACTGTCATTTTCAATCTGCTTATTCCTAGCTTATTTTAAAGTTTTGTAAAAATTCTTTTTTTAAAGTTGCTTATTTAGTCTTATATTTAGCTGTTTTAAAAAAGAAAAATAAAAAAAAATTACAAAAAGGGAAGCCACAAGGGTCGAACCTGTGACCTCCCCCTTCTCACTGCCAACACTTTAACACCACACTCCACTGCCAACATGCCCTTGGGTCTTTTTCGTTAAACCTTCTCCCTATTTTTCTTTTATCACCTTTTTAGCCCTTTAAGCCAACAACCATATTTTGCTTATCTCTAGCTTATTCCAATAAGCTGTGAGACCCAATTTATTTTTCCTAGGATCAGATTAGTTAGAAGTACTTTTCTTGAATTTTTCAGATTTTTCCAAATTAGTTTAATATTTTTAATATTTTATTTAGATTAAAATTATTTTTAATTCATAATAAATTAAATAAAAGTCAAAAAAATATAATCCTTTTTTCTAAAATTATTTTTAATCATTTAGGACTGTTAAAAATTAAATTTGCATTTTTAGGGTTAAAATTTTTAGAATTTAGGTTTTTAAGGCTCAGTTTTGAATCCCGTTATCGATTTTTCGTGGTTTTAAACCTTAATTGCAGTTTCCTTTTTTAGCTTGTCTTTATTTGTTTTTGCATTTCATTTGTAGAAATAGAATCCAAATAAATCATTGATTATTCAAACACGCGATCACGAACTTAACCTCGATTTTCAATTCACGCCTCGTCGGTACGACCCAGAAAGGTTTTGAATTTTTTACTTTTGGTTTAATAAGTAATTTTCTTAAAAACCTTACGGAATACTTCTCTTATACTATAATTTGGTATTTGGTATTTTCGTTATATATATATATATATATATATATATATATATATATATATATATGTATTATAATTCAAACCACCTTTACATGTTGCTTATTAACTAACTACACCGGTTAGTTAACCTCCCGTTTAAACCCTTCCACTCTCATCTTTAGAGTGATGATCCACTAGAACAACCCGTAGAGCCAATCTTTTAGGAATTTACACCAACTATTTGTTTTGTTACACCCTTACACCTTACCTACCCCTAATTAGAATAAGTTTTAATTTACATGTTGTCTAGTTGCTTAAAGTTGAGAAAAGTTTGTATTTCCCGAGTCTTGTGTCATTTTCTATCTTTGGTGCGGTTGAAATTTACACATTGCAAATGGAATGCATATAGGAATCAAAGCAATCATGTTGATTTTACTACGTCACAAATAATGATGAAACCGAAAGACGAATAATTAACCGTCAGGAATTATCCGGAATTATAATGATCGAGAAGATGAATCAAACTACACCGAGATTTGTAAGTTTAGTCAACAAAAACAATCAAAAAAATGAGAAAAAAAAATACAAAAAGAGAAAGAAACGTTGAAGATAATCCGTTTCAACACTACCGAAGGAATCAACGAAGGGATCGATTATTCATCGATACGCCTAAAAAATCGACGAGTAAAGTAATTGTACAAAGTGGTGATATCGCCACGTGCCTTGTAGAGTATGTCAAGTATGGATGATGAAATATATGACGTTACGGGAACGCCACCTTAGGTTGTTATTTTTGGATCGATGATCCCGAGACGTTGTAAATAGTTTGGTGTCTTTATCATGGCGTAACGGTCGAGACAATTAAGTGTCTAGAAACTTGTGCTTAGGGCTTTAATCTATTTGTTTCTTGGATTCCTTATGTTAACAACAATTACTATCCCTCTCACCAAATGAATAGCCTCTGGTTTTACACAGAATGAGTAGTCATACAACATTGCAAGTCTCTTCTGGCGTTCGGCCATGTATGCATGTCTTGTACCTTGTTGGTTTATGACTTTTGGTGAAAGTTAGAAGGTTCCTACCCTATATCATTCTTCATCCTAACCGTTGGTTAAATTCGAACTGGGATGTGAACGAACACACATGTCTATCCTAGCGTTCCGGGTGGGTATGTGTGCCTTCGCTGCCTTGTTGGAGTGGTACTTCTGGTGAAACCATTGTATAATGATCAAACCGGTATACCTTCCATACAAAAATCCATATTTACCCTTATAAACTTGTTACTCCTTAGCTTTAGTGGTGGAGATGTGTATCCTTGCCAAACTTATAATAGAATACTCGTCACAACCGAGCAATTAAGCGAATTAGTTACATGTTACCACATAGATTAGTTGAGTGTATTTGATTGTTTTCATCTTCTTATTTCGTGAGTGTTGGTTTGTAATTGTAATATATCGAAAAAAAAAAATCAAAAAGGTCTTTAAACAAAAAATATCCTTTCAGGGATACATTTTTGATAAACTTCCTAAAGGCTACTTGAGGACAATAGGATTCAAGTGGGGGGATATTGATGACATCAAAAAACTGTCTATAATTAAACATCCTTTATTCCCATGTTATTTGTAACATCCGAAAATTTCGAAATTTCGAATGACATTTTACCCTTAGACTTTTGGGTCTGACTGACTTCTTGACTTTGCGTTCTTTTAATTGCCTTCTTAAAAACACTTACCGCGTGACCGTAAAATTTTCGGAACGTATTTCAAATAATAAATCATATTTATTATTATATTTCTCAAGTGAAAGTTATCTTTAACTTATTTGGCTCGAAAACGAAAAAGATGTATGTTATTTATAAGCTGACTTATCAAAAACGACCCACTAGATCACGTTTTCACAACTCGGACTCTAAAGCAATTTGATGTAAAACGACATTCCAGACAACTTTTTAGTTTTGACCGAGACCCGAAAACAGTCAGAAGGTGACTGAAATGCCCTCGCAAGGTCTTGGAAACCGCACACAACGCGTACCGGCCCAAAAATAATTAAATTACATTTAATTATCACGTTTTATTAAATAAAAATATTTAATAAATTTGTTATCATTTTATTTAGTAACGTTGTTAAAGACGCAAATATACGGGTTAAAAATGTATTTTTATTTTTACTTTCGAACGAGACATAACCGGGTTTCCAAACGAATAACAAATATCTTTATAAATGTTAAAAAAATATTTACGAAATACTATCAAATGAATACTCATTTTTCATGGAAAAATTATTTGGAACACAATGGCGCAAGTTTCGTGCGTTGAATCGTCCGTTAAGTGGTTCAAACGAGTCCCGAACCATATTTTACCAAAAGTTACACTTTTGGTCCTTGAGGAAACATTTACAAATTAACCCCCCATCTATTAGTAACATGTCACCTTTCTTTATAGTTTATATATATATATAAAAATTATAAATTTAATTTTCATTTACATTTATATATATAAACATACACATCTCCTTTTCATCTCTCTCCCTCTCCCATTATCCGGCCACCACAGCCGCCGCCGGCCAGCCGCCGGATTCCGGCCACCACCACGCCGTCGCCGCCGAAAACGTTTTCCGACGGACTTTTCTGGCCAAGACCAAACATGATCCCCGCCACCCGATCTATCCAATCCACCGTACCACGCGCCACCACCCCCCCCCCCCTCCTTTCGCTGCTACCCCACGAAAGCCACCATAACACCACCGTCACCCCACCTTCATCACCATCATCACCCTCATGCCATCCTCGATCACCTCACCATCGCCGTCGCTACCACGCACCACTAAAAAGGGTGCATTTGGTTTTAAATATTGCACCAGAGGGTGTGTGTGGTTTTGGTCTCAACCGCACCAAAGGGTGCGTGTGGTTTCAGCCATGACCAGTTAGGGTGCGCTGGGTTTATATGGAATAGATTAGGATCGTTTGGTTGGTTAAGGCAGCTAGGCTGCGTTTGGTTGTAGTAAACAACAATAAGGGGTGCGTTTGGTTCTCGTGTTCGCACAAAAGGTGCGTTGGTTTGTATCGGCAGCCAAAGGGCTGCGTTGGTCTTGTGGTTATCAACCATTAGGGCGCGTATGGTTGTCGGGTCAGACCCATGGGGTGCGTGGGGTTGCGGGTCAGACCAGGGGAGGGTGTGATTGGTTGTTTTAACACAAGATAGGGTGCACGGGTTGAGTGCAGCAGCTAAGGGCTGCGTTTGGGTGGGTTCACCAACCAAGGGGTACGTTGGTTTCGGGGACAGCCGGGGAGGGCATGTTGGGTTGGACCGAATACACAAGGGTGCGTTTGTTTGGCTTCCGCATGCACCATGGGTGCGGTTGTAATTAAAACCACTAATAGGGAGCGTTATGGTTAGGTACGAATCGACCCGGGGTTCGTATGGTATTATAAAAAACTAAAGGGTGTGTTTTGGTTTTAGCGAACAACATGTAAAATGTAAACATACGGTTTTGGAAATATAAAACTGGATATATATTATATTATAAGGTGGTTAATGGTTAATTTAATTGTAATAATTATTATTTTGGTTAAGTTTAGATATATATATATATATATATATATATATATATAAAACACGAGAATATTGCAACACAGTTTGTTTGGAAAGAGGAAAAACATTAGCTTTTACGAGTATGAGAAACGTTATATAAACGGGAAAGTCCCATGATAAATTATATACTTGTACATATATTTATGATTCACCAAAACTGCTATCATTTTAGAAACCGATAAAGGAACCAAGATATATTTTAAAGATACATTAACTCGTATTATACAATAACCCCACCAATGAACGAAAACTATACTTTTACAATGAGACAACTGTTTAGGACACAACCCGTAGAAGAAACGAAATATAATTTATAAAATATTATTTTATATTTTATAATGATTAATAAACTGTATAAACATCGGTTTGTTATTAATTAATAAAGTATACAGACCATTGGTCTACTTTTATTCAAAATCTTTTATTAATTAAGTTGTGTCTAAAATAATTGGTTTAATTATTTACTCCACACTAATCCTCAATCCAACAACAACAAAACATAAGACGGTGGGGGAGGGGAGTGGATATGTGTGGGTTGGGAAAGGAGGAGGATGAAAAGAGAGAGATAGTGCGGAGTACATAATTAAACCAATTATTTTGACACCAAGCTACAACTTATTAATAAAAAATTTTGAATAAAAGTATAACACATGTCCTTAACTAATATTAATTAAACAACCGAGTTTATAACAGTTAAAAATAATCTTTAATAAAAATAAAAATATAATATTTATATAAATAATATTTCGTTTCTTTCTACCGGTTGTGTCTAAAACATTGTCCAATGTAAAAGTTATAGTTTTTCCGTTCAATGGTGGGGTTATTGTATAATACGAGTTAATTTATCTTTAATAAAATAGTCTTGTTCCTTTATCGGTTTATAAAATGATAGAGCAGTTTTAGTGAATCATAAATATAGTAAATTATATAAATTTTTCCCCCCCAACATTACTTTCCCGTTTAAATAAACTATCTCGAAACTCGTACTAAAAGCTAATGTTTTTTCCTCTTTCCAAACAAACTGTGTTGCAATATTCTCGTGTTTATATAGTAAATATTATATAATATATAAGTATCTAAACTTAAGCCAAAAAAATAATTATTACAATTAAATTGAACCATTAACCACCTTATATATATATATATACCATTTTAATATTTCCAAAAACCATATGTACAATTTTTTACTAGTTGTTTCGCTAAACCAAACACACCCTTTTTGTTTTTATATAATACCAAATGAACCCCGGGTCGATTTGTACCAAACCAAAACGCACCCTATTCGTGGTTTAAATACCAACCGCACCCATGGTGCATAAAACGCGGATACCAAACAAAAAACCACCCTTGGTATTAGGTCCCAACCCAACATGCCCTCAACCCGGCTTGTCCACGAAACCAAACGTACCCCTTGGTTGGAGAACCCAATCCCAAAACGCCAGCCCTTAGCTGCTGCCGCTCACAACCCGACGCCCCCTATGGTGTTAAAACAACCAATCACAACCCTCGAACTTCGCCCCTGGTTCTGACCTCGCAACCCCACGCCCCCCATGGGTCACTGACCCGACAACACCATATATCCGCCCTAAATTTTGATAACCCCCAAAGACCCAACCAGCCCTTTGGCTGCCGATACCAAAACAACGCACCTATTGTCGCGAACAGCTAGAAACCAAACGCACCCCCTTATATGTTGTTTACTACAACCAAAACGCAGCCTAGCTGCCTTAACCAACCAAACGATCCTAATCTTTTCCATATAAACCCAGCGCACCCTAACTGGTCATGGCTGAAACCACACGCACCCTTTGGTGCGGTTGAGACCAAAACCACACACACCCTCTAGTGCAATATTTAAAACCAAATGCACCCTTTTTAGTGGTGCGTGGTAGCGACGGCGATGGTGAGGTGATCGAGGATGGCATGAGGGTGATGATGGTGATGAAGGTGGGGTGACGATGGTGTTATGGTAGCAGTCGTTGGGGGATAGCCACCAAAGGAGAGGGGGTGGTGGGTGCGTAGGATTTTCGGTGGATCGTATAGATCGGATGTGCGGGAGATATCATAATGGTCTTGCCGGGAAAAGTCCCGCCGAAAACTTTTCCGACGGCGACGGCGTGGTGGTGGCGGACTCCGTCGGCTGGCCGCGGCTGCTAAAGGCTGGGTGGCACGGCTAATGGGAAGAAGGAGAAGAGATGAAATGAGATGTGTGTGTTTATAAACATATAAATGTAAATGAATATTAAAATTATAATTTTACAATATATATAAATAAAAACTATAAAGAAATGTGACAAGTTAGCTATAGATGGGGGGTTAATTGTAAAATTGTTTCCTCAGGACCAAAAGTGTAAACTTTTTGGGAAAAATATGGATATGGGAACCTTTCGTTTGAACCACTTAACGGAACGATTCGAACGCACAAAACTTAGCGCCATGGTGTTCTAATAATTTTTTTCCATGAAAAATTATATTGCATTGATAGTAATATTCGTAAAATATTTTTATAACATTTATAAAGATATTTGTTATTCGTTTGGAAACCCGGTTATGTCTCGTCCGAAAGTAAAAATAAAAATACATTTTTAACCCGTATATTTGCGTCTTTAACAACGTTACTAAATAAAATGATAACAAATTTATTAAATATTTTTATTTAATAAAACGTGATAATTAAATGTAATTTAATTATTTTTGTGCCGGTACGCGTTGTGTGCGGTTTCCAAAGAACCATGCGGAGGGAATTTCAATTCCACCTTCTGATGTTTTCCCGGTTCCCCCCCCCCTCGGTCAATAACTAAAAAGTATGTCTGAATGTCGTTTTACATCAAAATGCTTTAAGTCCGAGTTGTGAAAACGTGGATCCTAGTGGGCTTTTTTGATAAGAACAAGCTTATAAATAACATACATCTTTTTCGTTTTCGAACCAAATAAGTTAAAGATAACTTCCACTTAAGAAATATAATAATAAATATGATTTATTATTTGAAATACGTTCCGAAAATTTACCGGTCACGCGGTAAGTGTTTTTACGAGGCAATAAAAGACCAAAAGTCAAGAAGTCAAGTCAGACCCAAAAAGTCAAAGGGTAAAATCGTCTTCGAAATTTCGAAAATTCCTCGATGTATACAAATAACATGGGAAAAAGTATCAATAAAATAGACGTATTTGATGTCATCAATATCCCCCCACTTTGAAATCCTACTTGTCCTCTAATAGCCTTTAGAAGTTTACACAAAAATGTACCCTAAAAGGATATTTTTTTTAAAGCAGCTTTTTGATATATTACAAGTACACAACCAAACACCGCTCAAGAAATAAGAAGAAGAAAACATCAAATCACTCAACTCATCTATGGTGGGAAACAAGTAACTAATTCGCTGTTAAATTGCTCGGGTTGTGCGAGTATTTCTATCATAAGCTTTGCAAGGGATACACAATCTCCACCACTAAGCTAAAGGAGTAACAAGTCTGTTATAAAGGGAAAATTGATTTTGTATGGAAGGTATACGGTTTGATCATTCTACAATGTTTCACCAGAAGTACCACTCCAACAAGGCAGCGAAGGCACACATACCCACCCGGAACGCTAGGATAGACATGTGTGTTCGTTCACATCCCAGTTCGAATTTAACCACGTTAGGATGAAGAAGATAATAGGTTAGGGAACTTCATAAACTTACACCAAAAGTCATAACCCAACAATGTAACAAGACATGCCAAACATGGCCCGAAACCGCCAGATTTAGACATGCATGTTCGTATGACTCCTCATTCGTGTAAAACCAGAGGCTAATCATTAGGTGAGAGGGAAGTAAATTGTTGTTAAATAAGAATCAAGAAACAAATAGATTAAGCCTAAAGCACAAGTTTCTAGACACTTATTTCTCGACCGTTACCATGATAAAGACACAACTATTTACAACGTCTTGATCATCGATCAAAAATAACAACCTAAGTTGGCGTTCCCGTAACGATCACTTTCCTCCAATCATCGCCATAACTTTACATACACTAACAAGGCAAGTGGCGAGTATCTACCACTTGAACATACTTTACATCGTCGATTTTTTAGGCGTATCGATGAATAATCGATCCTTCGTATGATTCCTTCGGTAGTTGTGAAACGATTATCTTCAAACTTTCTTTCTCTTTTTGTATTTTTCTCATTTTTTTGATTTTTTTGTTGACTAAACTTCAAATCTCGGTGTAGTTTTATCATCTTCACGATCATAATAATTCCGATAATGTCCTTCGTAATTCTTTTCGTCTTTCGTTTTCATCATAATTGTACTGTAGTAAAATCACATGAGCTTTGAACAAGCTAATTATGCATTACCACCATTATGCAATTGATGACTAAAATTTCCCCACCGCGAACCAAAGATAGGAAAATGACACAAGACCTCTTGAAATACAAAACTCTTAACACTTTAAGCAACTATGCAACTGTAAATTAAACTTAATCTAATAGGGTAGTACAGGTGTATAAGGTGTAACGAAACAAATAAGTTGGTGTAATTCCTAAAGGATTGGCTCTATACTGGTTGTTCTAGTGGATCATGCACTCCTAAAGAGAGAGTGGAAAGGGGTCTTTTAGACGGAGGTTAACTAACCGGTGTAGATAGTTTTAATAAGCAACATGTAAAGGTGGTAGTTGAATACAATAACAATATAAATAGTATATATTATATATATATATATAAATATATAAATAATATAAAAAACGAAAAGTACCAATACCAAATTATTAGTATAAGAGAAGAAAATCCGTAAGTTTGTTAAGAAAAATTCACTTTTTGAACCAAAGTAAAATTCAAAACCTTCCCGGGTCGTATCCCGACGAGGCTTGAATTGAAAATCGAGGTTAAGTTCGTGATCGCGTGCTTGAATAATCAATGATTTTGATTTTGGATTCTATTTCTACAAATGAAATGCAAAAACAAATAAAGTCAAGCTAAAAACGAAAGCAATTAAGGTTAAAACACGAAAACGATAACGGGATTCAAAACTCGAGCCTTAAAACCTAAATTCTAAAATTTTAACCTTAAAAATGCAAATTTAATTTTTAACAGTCCTAAATGATTAAAAAAAATTTTAGAAAAAAGGATTATATTTTTTTGACTTTTAATATAATATATTATGAATTAAAAACAATTTTAATCTAAATAAAATAATAAAAAATGAATATACTAATTTTGGAAAAATCAGAAAAATTCAAGAAAGTACTTCAAACTAATCGGATCCTATGAAAAAATAAATTGTGGGTCTCACAACTTTTGCATAAGCAGGAAATAAGCAAATAGGGTTTTTGGCTTAAAGGGCTAAAAAGGTGATAAAAGAAAAATAAGGAGAAGGTTTAACGAAAAAAGACCCAAGGACATGTTGGCAGTGGAGTGTGGTGTTAAAGTGTTAGCAGTGAGAAGGGGGAGGTCACATGTTCGAACCTTGTGGCTTCCCTTTTTGTAAAACTGTTTTTATTTTTCTTTTTTAAAACAGCTAAATATAAGACTAAATAAGCAACTTTTAAAAAAGAATTTTTTACAAAACTTAAAAATAGAGCTAGAATAGCAGATTGAAAATGACAGTTTTAGCTTTTTTTTTAAGACTAAGAGTGACAATTGCAAACTGTTTGGCGTTTTTTTAAAACACAAAGCAAATACCACAACAAATAAGCTTAAAACAAACTACTAGCTACACCTAATAAGCACTAGGGACTAAGAATAAGCAATTAAATTAAGCTAAAAGGCACTGAAAATCTTAAAGACAGGAGTCATAAAAAACAATTTAAACAGATTAAGCCACTACTTTTTAGCTAAGATAAAGAACAAATAAGCTTAAGAAATAAGCTAATAAGTGAGAAAAAAAGATTGAGTTTAAGACTCAATAAGTACTTAGGACAAAGAAATAAGTAAATAAGATTAAAGAATAAGTTAGAAAAAGCAAAAAGAAAAAGCCGTTTTTAACTAAGTGTTTGGATTCTAAATGACAAATAGCTAATTGCAGACCTAAAAATAAGCTAGCAAATGAAGTCTAAAGTTCAAAATAAGCTCAAACAGATTGAGCTTATACTACAAACTACTTGTGCTATCAATTTCAAAACCTAAAACTAACATTAACTTATCTAAATTTGAGATTAAAAATGACTGTTTAAGCTTTAAAACTTTTGCAAACACTTTGACAGTTTTAATTCCAAAACCACAATTGACAATAACACTTAACCAACCTTTTTTACTACTGCATTTAGACACTAAATGTAAGCATAAACAAAACCTTAAAACAATTTTTTAGCAAAAATCAAATACAAACAGTTTAGACAAATTTCAAAACCACAGATTTAGAGAGATTATAGACAAAACCTTAAAACTTAATTTTAAACTTTAAAAACTTTTGAACACTGATTAAAACAACTTAAAAGAGCTTGACAAAGTTGGATTGATGACCCAAAGATTTTATAAACTCTTTTGACCTATTTTACCTCTTAACCCAAACACTCCTTTGAATATTCAAAATCCATTTTAAACTTGATTTTCACTGATTTAAGCTAAAGTTTTTTAAAAACAGATGATTAACTAACCAACTTAAGGCTTAATAAGCAAAATCCAGCAACTGATAAGCACTTATTAATAAGCAAACAGATTAAGCATTTTTAAGCTAAATTAGATAGTTTTGTATAAAAACATAAACAAAGAAGATCTAAACTACAAGCAAGCATAAATAAGCATTGGACATCAATAATAAGCATAAGTAAGCAGAAAATAAGCAATAAATAAATAGTAGAAAATAAGCTAAAAATGAAAAGTAAATACTTACAAGGCCCTTTGCTCAAAACAAGGGCATAAATGCTCTTAAGAGCTTATCAACAAGCTCTAGCTTGTTTGAAAACAAGCTAGTATAACCTATAAGCCCTTCCCTTTTTGGCTTATCTTCCACAAGAGCTTTTGAGTGATTTTGAGTGAAAATAGCTTAAACACTATAAGTTATGGAAAAACTTATAGTGCTTAAGTAAAACAACTTAAATAACAAAGAAAAGAGCTTATATGAGCTTATCAAGTTTTTTTTCAAACACAATGTAAAAATTAAGACAAAGCTTTTAAACATAAAAACTTCACTTTCATTAAAACTTAAAAAGAGTACAAGGCTTTCAAAAAGTACAATAAAATGGAAATAAGCAATAAATTTAAGCTACACTCGATAAAAAAAACTAGATTCCGTTAACAACTAAACTAGTCTTCTTTATATAGCCGAATAGAGAAGGTTCTAGGTCTTGAGTTTGTGTGTTTCTTCTGTGAGGAGGATGAGAGAGTGCTTCATCTAAGCCTGAATCCTAAGCCCTTGATCTTCATTTGTGCTTCTTTGATCTCATAATAGCCCTTGATTCTTTCTTTTCCAATCATACATCATATGATTGCCAAGGTGGATTGGCATCATCTGGGGTGAGGTTTGAGTAGGGTTGAGTGGGTTTTTGTTTGTTGGAGCAGGGGTCGAGGTGAGAGTGACAGATGAATAGTGTTCTTGGCAGGTAAATGGGTGTGTTTGTTTTGGGGATAATGAGAGTTAGGATAAAGGGACTAAAGATGTTAGGGTGTAAGGATTGTAGTGGATTTGGTTGTAAAAGTCAAGGACTAGCAGTGTAAGTCCTTAAGGACTAACTGTGTAAACCTTTAAGGACTAACGGTGAAAACCTCCAAGGACTAATGGTGCGAACAGATTTAATGGGTTTATGGTTGGGCTTTTCTTGGGCTTGTTTAGTTATTAAATGGACTTTGGGCTTTTGATTTAATAGATAAGCTCAATGGGTTTACTCGACCCATTAACTTGGGTGCGGGTTGGCCCATTTAAGATGCACACGTCTTCGGCTTCGACTTTTCATGTTCTTTCCATTCCCGTGCTCGGTTTTGTCGGTTTTGGCTTTGTTTTTGTCCTTTAGTGAATATCCGTTACCTGCACAGTAATAAATCACAAAACACACAAATACAAAAGCATTTTTGATATATTTTGTTCATTTTAGGCTCATTTTTATAGGAAAGATGAATGTGTAATTAAGCATCATAACCAAAATCCCCCATACTAAAACTGAGTTACCGTGTTCCTCAACAGCAATGTCATAAATAAACACTTTAGAAAACTAAGAGTCTTAATCCCTCATGACTAATTACCTCAAAAAGTAGCTAAGTGTTCATCCTAAGGGATTAAAGAATCGTTAGTTTAGAAAAGCCCCCCCGTTTAATTTTATGACCATTTTAAATATTACACTAATTACCCACACATATATTTGTATTTTTCCCACATTTTTTTCACATCATTTTTTTTAACTTCTCTTTTTAACCAACTAGAATGTCCGGACTTTCATTATTTTCATAACCATTAGGGTCATAAAACAAGAAGCACTTCAATCCTAAAATGCACAAAAAGATAAATTCATTGTCCCCGATTTTTCACTTGTCCCAAACCAAGCGTAAAAACGAAATCACCATTAAATATAAGTTAAGATGCTAACACTACTCATACTTTTAAACTTGAGAAACTTATCACCATCCCGACAATGTATTATATTAATTATGTGAAGTGCTGTATTTTCGAATTTCAACCATGGATCAACCCTTTTAAGAAAATTGTAATATTTCTATGCTTCACGTTCCACCCAAGATTTATGATTTTGAAGGCGAGATCATTCCATGTACCGAACTTTCTCTGGGCAACATCCCAGTCGAGACCGGCTTAGGTGACCAGGCTTTTGACACCCCACATAGAATAATATTGGAACTCACGGACCTTCGGTTTCAAAAACTCTTAGGCTTCCCGTCAAATAAACAATTCATTTAGAAAAATCACAACTTAAAACGGAATAGTCTTAGTTTAAAAGCATATTTAAATTTAAAAAAAAAGATATTTTCCTCCCTATATTCTTAAATCAGAGTCTTATATTACATTAACATAATTATACATCCTTTAAACGAGAAAATCCCTCGACCAAGCTATTTGAAGGCTTGCAACATTGGTGTTGTGAGCGGCAAAATGCATCAAACTTTTAATCAGTCTTTGGATTTTATTCTTACATGGGCCATTTTTGTAGGCGCCACATCGGAATTGTGACCAGCAAGAGGCATAACGTTTATCAGCCCACAATTTTTTATTATATTACCATCATTTTTTTTTAAGTTTTTTTTAACACTTTAATATGACCATGATATAGAGAACAATTTCTTTTAAGAAAATATTAAGTATAAATTTGAACTTAAGAATAAATAAAATAATTGTTATCGACTATATTAATACAGTGCTTTCAAAAATCATTGATTTTAAGTTAATTTTTAAAAAGCCATGTATTATTAATCCTTTAGAAAGCTTCGGGGCAGGAAAAAGCCACAAATTACACTTATGAGCACTTAAGAATTTCTAAAACTAATCCTTGTTACAATCCAACCATAATTTAACTCTATCATTAATGTTCATTGCAAATTTAAAATCTTTAATAAAAAGATCCGTGAATGCTTAATCTAATACATAGCTTAACAAGTTTAAACAGGTTAAGAGTGTAAAGAATCTTATGCTAAACTTAAAAAATTATATGATGAACAGAGGGAACAACTTGGTGATGCTAGTATAGAAATTCAGGCCTATACTCAAGCTTTAAAGAAGGTAGAAGCACAACTAGTTGCACATCAACAAAATCAACTTTGGTATGAGGAAAAGATTAGGTTTATGAAAATTGATTTAGATGATAAAACTGATGTGCTCACATATCATAAAAAACTATTGGCAGAAGCTGAAAAAGAAAAAGAAGAATCGAAAGCTAAAGTAGAAAAATGGCATAACTCTTCTAAGGGTCTTAATATTCTGCTAAATAGTCAGATAGGTACTAGGGACAAAGCTAAGCTTGGGTATGGAAATCAAATGCATAACGATGTCTTAAATTATGAAAATGAAGTTTTTGGAAGTGTATTTGATAGTAGGTCTAGTGATATAGAAGATAGTCTAGTAAATGATAGATATGCAGAAGGAATGCATGTTGTCCCCCCTCTAATGATAGGGATTTACATACCTTCTGGACCTGATGTTGAAATTGACAAGTCACAGTATACATATGGTCAAAAACAGTCTAAATCAAGTGAATCTAATGCTGAAACTAGTAATTTTGCTTCTTGTGAATCTAACTTTAGTGTAAAAACAAATGAATCTGTACCTAAACCAGTTGCTAATGAACCCAAAGCTGTTAGTGACCCTAAAGTTTAGTTTGATGCTCCTATCATTGAGGAGTATGAATCAGATAGTGATGATGAACATGTGTCTCTACCCACAAAAGAACAGGAAACACCTAGTTTTGCTTTTGTTAATACTGTTAAGCATGTAAAAACTCCTAGGCAAACTGTTAAAGAACAAAACACATGTAGTCAGAGTCCTAAACCTAACAAAAAGGATTATAGTGGTTTAATGTCTAAAAAACTAGGTTTGGGATATGGGTTTACTAAAAAGGCATATTTTGTATGTGGTAGTTTTAGCCATCTTATTAGAGATTATGATTTCCATGAGAAAAAAATGGCTAAACAGGTTGAATTTAACAAACAGAAGGGTAGGGGTACTATTCAAATGGAAAATAAACCAGTTTGGAACAATGTGTAAAGATTAAATCATCAAAACAAGTTTGTTCCAATAGCAGTATTAACTAGAACTGGCAGATTTCCAATTAATATTGCTAGTCAAGCAGCATCTATAACACCTCGTGTTTTAGGTCATTGTATGACATTATGTAATTCACAATTTATTTTTAGGGTTTTACGCGTTTACTCTTAAACCGTAAACGTTAAGTTAAATCGCGTAAACTAAAAATGATCATTCAATGTAAACGGGCATTAAACGATTAAATGTTTACATCAAGCAAGTGTTATATGATTATTATGAGGATAATTAATAACTTTGTTCATCTTATTTTTATTGGCTACGTAAAATGCTTACGTTTCGCGATAAAACGCGTTTCGGCATTTCCGGAAGCACCAAAACTTAACTACGCTTAAACGAATACCCACGATTATACCCAATACCCAAAATAATCAATATAACATCACATATATGTATATGTGGCCGAAATTTTCAAGATAGGACCAAGAGAAATCAACTTGTCCATAATATCTAGATATTATAAAGATCATAGGGAACCAACTCTTACACCATGAACCACTTGACTAATTAACCTTGTGCAAGGGTTAGAAAGTGACCATGGTTAGGTTAATTAGATATTTTCACTATATATAGCATGCATGCACTCTTACTTTCATAAACACTTAACAAAAATCACCAAAACTCTTTCTTTGTCTCTCCCTAAGGTCACGGCTCAATTAAGCCACACAAACAAATCCACACTTTGATTTTCTTTCACCATATTAGTGTATACACATCATACTTAAGGTATTCTAAGAATAATTGAAGGGTTGGTTAAGCTTTGAAAGGGTTTTAAGAAGATATTGAAAGATTAGGGTTTCAAACCTAATCTAGGGTTTATAATCTTGCAAGCTTGGGTTTTGAGTCTAATCACAGGTTTAGCACTTATTTCTCATCTCATACATCGTCCCTAAGGTCTTCCTAATTCCTTCATACTTTTTATTATCATTATTTTATGTGTAATATGTTAATTATGGCTAAATCACCACTAAGGACTTTTTAATATGTAAAATGAGTTATTACTTATGTTTATGATTTTATGCACTTATTCTTATGTCATATGGTCATATATATCATGGAAAAGTGAATGTAAAAGTATGTTAACATATGGTTTAAGTATAAACATGTTTAGGTAATAATTAGGGTTTTATAAGGTTTCTTAATCTTCACATGTGAAAATAATGGAAAGTAAATTGTTAAACTTGTTACAATGAATTTATAAGGACTATGGATGATCTTGGACATTATTATAAGTATCACATGTGTTAAAAATAGTTATTAGGGTTTCCTTAATAAACTACTAAAGAAAATAATATATAAAACAAGGTTTTTATAAAGATATACACATGAATACATAGGGGCTGTTTTAAATTCGAATCTCATACAGTGGGTTTGACATAATATAATAATAATACGTCTCGTGATGATTCCAAAATGATAAGAAACTCGAAAAACCGATTTATAACGAAAAAGATACGTTAATTACGAGTTTACGACTATAAATACTTTTATAAAACTATTTTTATAAAAGTTACTATTCATTACAGAAACTAATATTTTTAAAACATCTAAAATATGATATAACTTTTAATTACGAGATCGTACTCGAAAGAATCGCTAAAAACGGAACTATAACGAATAAACTACGACGTTTACGATAATTAAAGTTTATAAAAGTAATTTTATAAACTATGAACAGTAAAAAGCACTATTCATCAGTGGGATTAACTTTATAAAATATAATACATCTTTTAATAACAAAGACGTACTCGAAGGAATCACTAAAATCGGGATTAAAACGAATAAGTTATTACGATTACAAGTTTACGCTAATTAAAACTAAAAACGAGTATATAGCTGTTGTGAATAGTAAAAACACTATTCATCGCAGAATCTTAAAAACTTGAAAATGTAATATATTGATCACTCGTCTTACTACGAAGACGTGGGCGTAAGAAACGCGAGCAACGGACTTAAATCGACCAAGTTAGGTCATTTTTACAAAAAGTATATTTATAAACGTTTTCACTTTATAAATATTATTTTACTAAAACGATTAGTCGGTGATTATGCTATATAGAATATTACGTGGTTATCAAAGTGCTATAATACTAGGGAGTTTCATAATGAGGCCTCTTCGGATGGCGTATCGACGAGTTGTTGGATTTACGATTTAAAGTGTCCTAACTCCTCGTACGTCATGTCATGACCTCTTTAATTATGATAGCCCGAACGATAGTACGATGTAACAACTATAAGATTATATTCAATGTTATTAATTAAAGTACTCGGTACTTATACGACCTTAATTTAAATAGGTTGCATCTAAACGTTTTGCGTGACGTTTTATCTGTGATTATTTGGACTTTCAGTACTCAAGGTGAGTTCATAGCCCCACTTTTTACAGTTTTACTGATTTACTATTATTTGGGGTGAAAACATGCTTTGTTTTATAAATTGGACGCAAGTGTTTAAAGTATATTGATTATGATATTGATAATGTGTTTGCCTCTAAGTTGCGATAACCGCCTGAGCCCATTATCATGAATGTTCAATTGTTAGATGTAGTAGTTTATTGCATTATGTGAGCTACGAATGTTATAAACTAGATCTATTATGAGTTAACCTCCCTCGTTTGGGTGATTAGCTATCCCGGGATAATGTACGTGACCATGTCAGAACTGGGTTGTTGCGGCGTTACAACATCTGTACGGGCAAAATAACTGCTAAAATAGTAAATATAGGTTGAGCTTCAGTGTCATGAGCTTAGTGCAACAGTAATCTGGTTTTGTGATTGTTGGCATATGTTGTAAAATCACGGGAAAGTCTTGCGGTCCTGCATAATTTAAATACATAAACCTATGAATTCACCAACATTTTTGTTGACGTTTTAAGCAATGTTTTCAGGAGGTCAATAGGCACGAGGTGCCAAGGATGCATTGGATTACATTTTGGATTGCACACTTAAAGATTTATGTGCATCATATTTTAGGAAATGTATTGTTGTCTTTTGTAATATTAAACAAGGAACAAGTAAAGCTTTATGCTTTTGTATTATGTCTTATAATTAAATCCAATGTATCAATTTAAACGACTTTTTGTGTCGTTCTTATATATATCTTGTGCTATTGATCTTGAAGTAACACGCCCCGGATCCTTATTCCGCTGCGACCCATTTTGGGGGTGTTACAGATTGGTATCAAGAGCCAAGGTTATAGAGAACCAGGTCAAAATGTTTTTGCTGGACTATAACCGTTTTCAAACATTGCATACATACAAAAGGGTTTTTACGGGGTATTCATATACAAATTGTTGCATTGTTTCGGGTTAGGCTAATATACATGCATTTTTTTTTAAAATAATTTGGGTTTTTTTTATTTTGTTTTTTTTTTTACAGTGGTTTTTATAATAGATTACGTATTTAGGAATAATAGTCTTATATTAATATACTTATATAAGTCACTTTGATTTTCGGTTTCGAGATGTCGGATTCGGGAAAGTTCTACAGTTACGTATACTGAGATATCCAGCCCATATGAGGACCTATCTGACATAGGATCACCAGGAGCCGAAGGACCTATTTTTCAGGATCCACCGTCTCCAGATTACGTGCCTGGCCCTGAGGAGCCAGAGCAGGCACCACCTTCACCTATCTATGTACCATTTGTTCCGGAGCCTGTTTACCCGGAGTTCTTACCAGAGGACGATGTCCTACCGGTTGAGGAGCAGCCATTGCCTGTTGCTGCCTCACCTACTACTGAGTCACCGGGATACATTCCTGAGTCTGATCCTGAGGAGGATCTGGAGGAGGATGACGAGGAGGATCCTGAGGAGGATCCAGCCGACTATCCTGCTGACAGAGGAGACGACATAGGGATGTGAGGAGCCCATCTGACGATGATGATGATGATGATGATGATGATGCATTGGAGGAGCACTTAGTTCTGCCGACCCTGCAGCCGGCTGGTTGTTATTAGTGAACAGGACCATACCTTGCTTATCGCGTCACGGCTAGGATGTCCATCCGACCCCAGGCGCCGGCACCGTTCCTCTCCGAGGAAGTTGCTGAGAGATTGTTAGCCTTACCTACTCCACCACCATCACCTCTCTCTCTATACTCATCACCACTTCCTCAGATACCCTCTCCACCATTACCTATACCATCACAACCACCCAATAGCCCTACATATGTTGAGGGATCTCTGGGATCCCGAGCTGCTGGGATTAGACAGAGAGATGCACTACCATCTCCTATTCATGAGACTAAGATGCCTGAGATTTGTTTATCGTTCGTAGAGGCTGTGTCGTTTATACTCTGGTCCTGGATACGAGGTCGGGGAGAGTTCGGCAGCTGGTACTGCTAGGCAGGTTGGACCTGCCACAGCTAGGGCAGACCTTTATGGATTTGCTGATATGTTAGATGCCGCTCCAGGACGCATGGGACGTCTAGAGAGTTAGGCTATGGTATTACGGATACATGGGATGACCTTGTAGGAGCCATCCAGGAGATCGCACCGACCACCCTAGAGGGGGTCAACCAGAGAGTTACTGAGTTGGTTACTACTGTTGACCAGGAGGATGAGATCATATATTCTCAGCTGGATGATGCTACGGACAATGACCGAGCTCTACTTAGAGCCCGAGTCAACATGTTGTACAGGGATAGGCCATTCCATAGACGCACTGCCCTTCTGATGGAGGAGGAGGCCAGAGTATCTCGTGCCGCTTGGGCACAGTCGATGGATGCTTGCGATCAGGTACATTCCGAGGGCATATCACTTCGGACTACGGTCATGGCTCAGCAGTCCGAGATCACTGAGTTGCAGGCAGCAGACCGTAGGAGACAGACGGTGATTACAGATCTGCTGAAAGCAGACCATCGGAGACAGAGACAGTTAGTGGAGACACTAAAGATAGTGAAGAGCCTCAAGACTCAGATGATCGAGCTTCAGAGACAGCAGGGACCTGCTAAGGATCCTGCAGAGCCAGAGCTCCTGAGGAGGCCTAAGTAGCTTTGTCAGTAGCAGTTCTTAGACTGGGTTATGGACTGTATCTTCTGTATAGTCTGTTATGTATTATGGTTTATTCCCAGCTAGAAAACTGTATAGATTCTTTTGTTTTTGTCCTAGCTACTCTATTTAGATCTTTTTGTTCTTGTATGGTACTTTATACAGCTACTAAGTATACGTGTAATCTGGCTAGTAGGCTTTTAGGTTATTTGTCTTGTAACCTAAGTGTTGTGATCGTGTTGTATTTAACTAACATGGCTTATTTTCCAAAGTTATATATGGAAAAGGATGGATTAGGTTTTATATAAATCGAATTTTTTGTGATATGATATCGATGGTGAATTTTAATACTGTTTGTGTATTTCACCATGTTGTTGTGTTCTCGTTTTATTATTCATGAATACATCGGGTTATGGTTAAGATTTTTTGAATCTAACGGGTATTATTTTTCTTGTGATTTAAGAAATGGCTCTAAGGAGGCCCCCCGAGGTTAACCCAGGTGCAAAAACCAACACCGTCACAGACCTACTTACCACCTCACCTTTCGGGTCACAGTGCCAACTTCAGGCCAGGATCAACGGGGTGTCATGCTGTATTGGCCAGCACATAATACGACCCCGAAATGGCGATGATAGCCATACCTCGGGAAAATGGTGTGAAGACAGGGAAAATGAACGCGTTGTTCGGGAGTGCATTTATCAAGACCTTCATGAAATTTCACCTTATCTTCAGGGGCACAGAAGGAGCACATTGGTCGACTGACAGTGGTTTGTGAGGATGGAAAACCGTGTTGCATATAAGTAACTGCTCCGTGATTAATCAAGTGAAGAATGCCACTTGTACTCTTATGGGAATTGCTCTACTGGTGGAACTCACATGTTTAGGACAGTGACATAATGATGTTGCATATGCAATGACTTGGACTGACTTAAAAAAGAAGATGACAACTAAAATATTGTTCCGAGGAATGAATCAGAAGCTTGAGGCAAGAAATGTGGAACAAATGGTACAAAGGCACCGTTGTGGTAGCCTACAACCAACGTTTCCAGAAACTGGCATTGCTGTTTGGGACAGGATGTTCCCTGAAAGGAGACTGACCAAAATTTGAAAAAGGTATGTCGGTGGGATACCCGAACCTGGATTTACTCAATGTTGTGGCATCGAAGCCAAAAAACCATGCAGGAGGCATGAGAGGCAATGAATTATATGATAGGAGAATTAACTACTTTTGCTGAGAGTACGGGCAGAAGAAAACAAGAGGAAGTTTAAGACACTCCTCGAAATAACCAAAACCAACACAGATACAAAGGCAGAACACAAGCAGGGCTTATGCATGCAGGGAACGGTGACAAGAAACCGTATGAAGGGACTAAACCTCTATGTCCCAAGTGTAACTTCTACCTTTACCGGTTCTTGTATTCAACATTGCAATAACTTGCTAAGAAGCTTGGCCACCTGGTCAAGGACTGTAGGAGCCGGCCTGGCAACTGCAAATAACAACAACAAACAACCGCATAACAATAACAACAACACCTGCAACAACATAACAACAACAACCAAAAACATCAATCAACCGGGAGCCCTACGGGCCTAATACATTGCCATCGTTTGCTTGAGTGTGGGGCTCCCGGGGCCACTTTCAGAAGGAATGCACCCCAGTGGAAGAAACAAGGAACAGGGAAATTGCAACGCTGTAGCCAGGGCTTATGTGTGGGAGTTGCACAGGTCAAACCCAGATAACAACGTTGTGACGGGTACGTTTCTCCTAAATAACCGTTGTGCTTCCATTTTGTTTGATACTGGTGCGGATAGAAGTTTCGTGTCTACTCAATTTAGTACTTTGATTAATATAGCCCCCCACTACATTAGATCATGATTATAACGTTGAATTAGTTGATGGTAGAATAATTTGGTTTAAAATACGGTAATACTGGGTTGCACGTTTAAATTTTCTGAACAATCCGTTTCACGTCGACCTAATGCGTAGAATACTGGGTACTTCTGACGTCATATTGGACTGATAGGACAGGTTGGACGATAATACCAAGCCGTTATTAACTGTGCTAAGAAGATCGTTGTATTCCTTGGGAGCGAAATCTTAATTTTTCATGGAGATCGGGAAGTAGAAATAAACTGCGAGGACTCGATTAAACATCATCTCGTGTACAAGACCCAGAAGTTCTGCTACAAGGATTGTACCGTCTTTTTGGAACATATTTACTCCATCAAGAAGACTGGACGACAAGTCAAAGAAGAAGACAACTGCATGAATGTACCGATCGTCAAAATTTTTTCTCCGAAGTATTTCCCGAGACTTGCCAGGTCTCCACATACCAGTCGCAAGGGAATTTCATCATCGATCTACAGTCCTGGTGTGCACCTGTAGCACGGGCACCTTATCGTTTGGCCCCATCAGGAAATGGAATGAATTGGCGGAATCAACTACAAGAGCTTCGACACAAGGCTTTATCAAGACCTAGTTTGTCACCATGGGGAGCTCCAGTTCTATTCGTCATGAAAGAAAGATGGATCGTTAGGATGTGCATAGATTATCGGGGAACTAAACAAACTAACGGTGAAGAAAACCGTTATCCGCTACCAAGAATCGATGACTTATTCGATCAACTTCAAGGGTCGAGTGTTTTACTCAAAGATCGACCTAAAGTCAGGTATCACCAATTGAGGGTTCGAGAGGAAGAATCTTAAAGAAGGCCTTCAGAACCTCGAATATGGACATTATGAATTCCAAAGTTTATGACCTTTGGTTTGACCAAACGCACCTGCCTGTGTTTTATGGACCTATGACCGAGTGTGCCAAACCTTATTTGACAAATTCGTAATTGTCTTATTGACGATATTTTGATCTTTTCAAGAACAAGCAAGAGCCTACGAAGAGCATCTAAAGATAATATGGAGGTTGTTGGAAGCAGGAAAGAGGTGTTGTATGCAAAAAATTTTCCAAGTGTGAATTTTGGGATTCCCCAAGGTAGAGTTCCTCGGTCACGTGTTCGATAATTAAGGCATTCATGTGGATCCATCAAGATCGAATCCGGTTAAAGGATTGGGTATCTCCTTAGACACAAACGGAGATTCGTCGTTTTTAGGTCTTGCTGGGTATTATCTGATGATTCATTTTGAAGGTTTTCAAGATCGCCAACCAATGGACAAGCACACTCAAAAGAAGGTCAAGTTTGAGTTTGGGGTGACAATCAAAGAAGCATGCATTCCAGTTATTGAAGCACAAGTTGTGTAGTGCACCCAATTCTGGCTTTACCCGAAGGAAAAGTGAAGATTTTTTATCGTATACTGCGATCGACTTTTCGATCAAGGGTTTGGGCGTTGTGTTGTGCAAAGGAAAAGGTTATGTCTTATGCATCTCGCCAGTTAAATGATCCTGAGAAGAACTATACTACTCATGATCTGGAATTGTAGCAAGTAGTGTTTGCTCTGAAGATTTGGAGGCACTATCTGTATTGGTACCAAGTGTTCGTGTTCACTGATCATAAGGTTATAGCTTATTCTCAATCAGAAGGAATTGAACATGACGACACGCCGATGGTTAGAGTTGCTTAGTGATTACGATTTGCGTATTCGTTTATCACCCAGGTAGGCAAATGTCGTGCTGATGCTATTTTGAGCAGGAGAAGATACGGGACCACCATTAAGAGTTCCGAGTCTTTAGTCATGAACTATTAGCTTGTCTTCCTATTTAGCAAATCGTTGCATGCTCTGACTGAAGCACGAACCAAAGAATTCATCAACAGAAGTGAGGGATGGTTGGAGGCTATGCTGATTGAAATGCTAAATTTCAAGAGGCTTAGAACGGAAAGTTAGAATCATACGGACTGGAATCCAATGCCTTAATGGCCAGGAGTATGGTTGCCTTGTTATGGTGATTTGGCGGACTGTGATCATGCACCGAGTACCACAAAACGAAGTATTATATCCATCCAGTTTGAGGAAAATGTATCAAAGACGTAATAGGACGCTATATTGGTGGACAATTTGAAAGCTGATATCGCCACCGATGTTAGCTTGCTTGAAATATGCTCAAGGTCAAGGAGACCAGAACATCAGAGACAATCGGGTTTGTTGGTACCAACCGAGATACCTCATGGAAGTGGCGACAATATCTAGATGGATTTAGTCACAAAGCTTCATACGTCATTCAAGGGTATGACACCTTTGGGTAAACGATTGACCGTCTTACAAAGTCCGCAAATCTTTATACCAATGAAGAAACTGAACCTCATAGAGATACTAGCGAGATTGTTACCATAAGGAAGTGTAACAGGCATGAATACCCGGTCTCGAATTATTTGTGATGTGACCCTAGGTTCGCATCAAATTTATGGAGGTCTCACCTTCAGAAAGCTTTGGGTACATGTTTAGATTTGAGTACGGCATATTCAATCCGCAAAAATGAGGACAAAGCGAGAGAACCATACATCTCTCAAAGATATGATTCGAGCTTGTGTTATCGACATTTGGAAATGGTTGGGTTAATACATTTGCCATAGTCGAAGTTTTCATACATAACAGTTATCATGCTAGCATTAAGCTGCAACCTTTGAGGCACCTCTATGGTAGTAAAATGTCATTGCCTGTTTGATTGGGCTGAGGTTAGAGAGTTCAACTCACCGGTCTAGAGATAAGTACAGAGATTATGAGAAAATAATTCAAGTTAGCAAAGGATGCAAGCCGCTCTTTGATAGGCAAAAGTGCTTACACAATTTTGAAGCGTAAGACGATGGAGTTTGTGGTTGGTGATCAAAGTGATGTCCAAGGTTTTCGCCTGGAAAGGGGTTGTACATTATGCAACGAGGAAAATTACAATCCCAGGTTTGTTGATCCTTTTAAGGTAATAAAAAGGGTTGGAGGACGTCTGCATACAAGCTCGAGGCTTCACTGAGGAGCTGGGCAAAGTTCATAATACATTTCACGTGATCCAACTTAAAGATGTGTCATGCAGACGAACCCTTAGCCGTTACCGTTTTTTGGATGGACGTCATTTTGATGACAAGCTTACAGTTTGTCGAGGAACCTATTGAGATCACTGTTACTGGGAAGTTAATCGCGATTGGTTGAAGACGGAAGCAGTCATCCCATTAGTCAAGGTTCGATGGAACTCTAGAGAAGTTATGGTCCAGAGTTTACATGGGAACCGCGAAGATCAATTCCGGAAATAAAATAGGGGGGATTATACCCCACATATGTTTCAAAGACCGGGCCGTCGTCAAGTGCTGCGTCTTAAGCCTTGAGGACAAGGCTCAGCTAACCGGGGGAGACTATAACACCCCGTGTTTTAGGACAATGTACGACGTTAATAAAGTCACCATTTATTTTTAGTATTGTACGCGTTTGTTTTTAATTGTAATCGATACGTTAAATCGCGTAAGCTAAAAGTTATCATTCAATGTAAACGGGCGTTAAACAATTAAAAGTTTTATAATCTAACAAGTGTTTTTATCGATTATTTAGAGGATAATTATTATACTTTGTTCATCATAGTTTTTATTGGTTACGTAAATGCTTACGTTTCATGATAAAATGCGTTTAGGCATTCCCGGAAGTTCCAAAACCTAACTACGCCTAAACAAATACCCACGATTATACCCAATACTCAAATTAATAAATATAACAACATACATATGAGTATGTGGCCGAAATTCAAGTGCTAGGACCAAGTCTTACCTTGTTTGCAAGACTTGCCCTAAATATTTAGTTATTGCAATAATATCTAGAAACCAAAGTCTTACATTTGTAAGCACTTGGCTTACTTGCACTATGAACATTCTAGTAAGTCCCTAACCTAGTTATTTTTCATATTTAATAATGCTAGCAAGTAACACACACTTCTCTCATTTCCAAGGAGTAAACAAATCAAAACCTCTCTTTCTCTCCTCATCATAACTCACGGCTCAAATAAGCCACACAAACAAATCCACACTTTGATTTTCTAAGATCATACAAGTACTCCCACATCATATCTAAGATACTTCAAGGTGATTTGAAGTGTTGGATAACCATTTGCAAGTGTTGAAGCAAAGAAGAAAGATTAGGGTTTTTAAAACCTAATCCAGGGGTTTCATTTTTTGCAAGCTTGATTTTTGATCTAAAACGGGTTTTAGACTTATTTCTCTATCCTAAACATCGTCCCTAAGTCTTTCCTTATTCCTTCATACTGTTTATTATCATTATTTTATATGTAATATGTTATTTATGGCTAAATCACCACTAAGGACTTTTTAATATGTAAAATGAGTTTTCACTTATGTTTATGAATTTATGCACTTATTCTTATGTCATATGGTAATATATATCATGTAAAAATGAATGTAAAAGTATGTTAACATATGGTTTAAGTATAAACATGTTTAGGTTAAATTAGGGTTTTATAAGGTTACTTAATCTTCACATGTGAAAATAATGGAAAGTAAATTGTTAAAACTTGTTTACAATGAATTTATAAGGACTTTTGGATGATCTTGGACATTATTATAAGTATCACATTCGGTGGTAAAAAATAGTTATTAGGGTTTCCTTAATAAACTACTAAAGAAAATAATATATAAAACAAGGTTTTTATAAAGATATACACATGAATACATAGGGGCTGTTTTAAATTCGAATCTCATACAGTGGGTTTGTCATAAAATAATAATAATACGTCTCGTGACGATTCCAAAATGATAAGAAACTCGAAAAACAACCGATTTATAAACGGAAAAAGATACGTTTTAATTACGAGTTTACGACTATTAAATACTTTTATAAAACTATTTTTATAAAAAGTTACTATTCATTACAGAAACTAATATTTTTAAAACATCTAAAATATGAGATAACTTTTATTTACGAGATTGTACTCGAAAGAATCGCTAAAAACGGAACTAGAAACTAAAAAAATCTACGTAAGTTTACGCTAATTATAAGTTTTATAAAGTAATTTATAAACTTGATCAGTAAAAAGTACTATTCATCAGCGGGATTAACTTTATAAAATATAATACATCTTTTAATAACAAAGGCGTACTCGAAGGAATCACTAAAATCGGGATTAAAACGAATAAGTTATTACGATTACAAGTTTACGCCAATTAAAACTGAAAACGATAAAATAGCTGTTGTGAACAGTAAAATCACTATTCATCGCAGAATATCAAAATTTTGAAAATGTAATATTTTGATCACTCGTCTTACTACGAAGGACGTGGGCGTAGAAACGGCAAAGCAACGACTTAAACGACCAAATTAGGTCTTTTTACGAAAAGTATATTTATAAACGTTTTCACTTTATAAATATTATTTTACTAAAACGATTAGTCGGTGATTATGCTATATAGAATATTGATGTGTTATCAAAGTGCTATAATTACTAGGGAGTTTCATAATGAGGCCTCTTTCGGGATGGCGTTATCGACAGTTGTGGGATTTTCGATTTAAACGTGTTCCTAACTCCTCGTTACGTCTGTCATGACCTCTTTATTATGATAGCACGAAACGATTGTCATACGATTGTAACTACTATAAGATTTTATTCAATTGTTTTTTAATTTAAGATACTCGATAATTATAGACTTATTGTAATTAGGTTGCATCTAAACAATTTTGTGTGACGTTTATCTGTTGATTATTTGGACTATTGTTATCTCAGGTGAGATTCATAGCCCCACGTTCTCACTTTTTACAGTTTTACTGATTTACTATTATTTGGGGTGAAAACATGCTTTGTTTTATAAATTAGACGCAAGTGTTTAAAGTATATTGATTATGTGTTTGCCTAAGTAGCGATAACCCTCCTGAGCCCATTATCATGAACTGTCAATTGCATAGATGTAGTTGTTAATTGCATTATGTGAGCGCGAATGTTATAAATAGATCTATTGGGATTAACCTCCCCGTTTGGGTGATTAGCTATCACCGGGAACGAACGTTGACCATGTCGGACTTGGATGTTGCGGGTTACAACATCTGTACGGGCAAAATAACTGCTAAAATAGCAAATATAGGTTGAGCTTCAGTGTCATGAGCTTAGTGCAACAGTAATCTGGTTTTGTGATTGTTGGCATATGTTGTAACATCACGGGAAAGTCTTGCGGTCCTGCATAATTTAAATACATAAACCTATGAATTCACCAACATTTTTGTTGACGTTTTAAGCAATGTTTTCAGGAGGTCAATAGGCACGAGGTGCCAAGGATGCATTGGATTACATTTTGGATTGCACACTTAAAGATTTATGTGCATCATATTTTGGGAAATGTATTGTTGGCTTTTGTAATATTAAACAAGGAACAAATAAAGCTTTATGCTTTTGTATTATGTCTTATAATTAAATCCAATGTATCAATTTAAATGACTTTTTGTGTCGTTCTTATATATATCTTGTGTTGTTGATCTTGAAGTAACACGCCCCGGATCCTTATTCCGCTGCGACCCATTTTGGGGGTGTTACAATAAACATGATAACCAATCTTGCTATGCAAAAGCAAAATTCCTCGGGTTCGGGATCACTTCCTAGTAATACCGTAGCTAACTTGAGAGGTGACATGAAAGCCATTACCACCCGAAGTGGTGTTTCTTACGATGGACCTACGATTCCACATACTCCTTGGTATGTGCTTTATTACACATACCATTTTCCATTAAAAACGGACTTAAAAGACTAAAAACGTACCAAAGATACATTGTATTTGTATGTTTTGCATTTGAATTATGCAGGAACGGATATTCAAAAAGAAAGCCAAAAACAAACAAAGCCGAGCACGGAATGGAAAAGACAAAATCAAATCAAAGTCAAAAGTCAACCAAGTGAAGAAAATACAACTTAAGGGACTAAAATTGCCAAACCTCAAGTTGAATTTCAAGGGTTAAAAGACAAGGGTCGAAATTGCAAACCGAGCGAAGTTTTGCAATGAAGTTATAAAACTTGAGGGGCCAAAGCTGCCAACCTACCCAAAATAACCACTTTCCCGCCCAACAAAACCCAGGTACAGCTAGGGATGTCGTCCCATACTTCTACCCTGCAAAAACCACTCAACACCCTAGATAAATCATTTCAACCACTCCTCTATCAACCCCCCCAGCTGTATAAGTGCCATGTTGGCAATCCCTCACCATTCCCAAGTATTTTCGATGGCTATGATTGACTCCAAAGAAGCACAAAAGAAATTGAAGGCTGGGATTTGTTTTAGAATCACCTCACACAACAAGCACACTTGGTTTTTGTCTCTACAAAGAAACACATAAGAAAGAAGAGAATTTTTCTGGAAGCAATTTAACTACATCTCGGGATAACTGCCTGGGGACATAAGTACAGGTTGGTGTTGCGTTAGAGTCAACATCTATTAACAAAGCATCTCCTGCATTATCTTGTCCTGGAACCAGAATGTCTAGCGAATGATTTTGGACTCGGTAGGCCATTTGGTAATGAAAGGTAGCCTGGAACGTATTCACTTGAGGTGTGCCACCAATCTGGATTTGGGCTTTGAGAGTTGTGAGTAATGATGGATCATTGAGAGGCATGTTGAAATTTGGGTAAAACGTGACAAAAATTATTCATGCGTTTAAGGTAGTTTGTATGGTACCAATACATGCGTGTTGGTATTCTACAAACCTTGTATCAAGCAAGGCTATTCGAGAATATGCAGGAAGACCTTTTCTGCCATGAAAGGTTAATGCTAACCTTATAGCACCAAAATGAATATGTGTGTATCCTTGTGCTAAACAATGACGAGGAAGGTCCGATGGTAGTGACAAAGATACCAAGTGTTCAACCTGGGATGCTGGTAATTGATGGGAGTCAAATTTAGAGGTTTGGATGAATTCTTTGATTTGTTTGTTTGGTGCAGAACCTATCAATTGTTTGACTCTTTTTGTGATTGAATTGGTTGGCTTTGTGAAGATTTGGTAAGGGTTTACCAAAGGCATTTCACTTACGGGAATTCTGGAATCATCTGGAACATATGAAATTTCATATAGTTGATCTATTTTAGATGCAGAGGACTGACGAAAGCTAGAGGAAGATGAACGACTAAAGAGGTTGTTGCTACTCATGATTTTAAGAATTATAGACTTTATTTTCTAATTCTATACTCTCCCGGAGGAAACAACTGCGACCACTGTTGTCGACTTACATATCCTGCAACGGCCCTGATAGAAGATAGAAAATAAATGACTCCAATTCTTAAAATTATATACTTTAAGGTTTTAAATTAAATTCTGAGGTTCTGATGTGAAAGATCAGCAACTAGGCTGCAATCACAGAGCATACTAATCAAGAACTTAATTAAAGGAAGTATATGAGTGCAAACATGGTATGAGCGTATGGCTCTGATACCAAAGGGTGGGGGAGTTGTGCAGATCTATAGAAGACCTGTAAGAACTATGGAAGACTAGACTATATGTAGAAGAAACTTAAGAAGTTAAGAGAAGATTATAGAGAGAAGATTGTAGAGAGAGAAGTATAAGAAACACACATATATTACTTCAAATTTTGATGCCTTACAATGGCAAGATACATGGCTATTTATAGCCTTGATTGGTACAACACACAAGCTTATAGTACAAGCATACTTACTTTTTTACATAATTGCCTTATGACATAAGCGCTTACATCATTTAAGGCATGACATCATTGCATATGTCATTATTCCACACTAGAACATACTAGAGATATTAAACATAATTAAGCAAATAAAACACACTTAAAATATTATTATACTAAACATTAAATGTTTAGCCTTCTTCATGGACTCTAGCGAGCATCAGGGTGTGTCGGGTCATCTTCGAATGGATCGAAATGTTCATCGTCATCTGAAGACCAGAGTGATCTAGCATCATCATCATCATCTGATGTTTCTACTTCACAATGATCAAAGTTGTCATAGAGCCACTGTCCATTTGCTTCGATCCATTTGTATGCATCTGGATGGTCTTTACTCCATACCGATATGTTCCACATTACGTAATATGGAATCTTGTCTGGGTCAACGCCGTTTGCTCTTGCCATCAAACTTCTTGTGTCTGCATAAAGGGTTCAGAGTTTTCTTTCACACCTTCTGCTAGATGGGTTAACCTTGTACCAGTCATGAATAAAGAAATATAGGGTGTGGTACATAACTGATCCATCATCATTAATGGCTTTAGGTGGTAGGAAAGACCCTGGCCTTCGAAACATTATCAGTACGTAAGTCCCTTTTCCAGTGGTTGTTAACCATCTGGTCCATTGGTGATGTAGGGCAAACCATTGTAGTATAGTAAGTAAATGTTTAGAGTGGGGGGGGACATCCTTAAACTGGCTCTTAACGACATATGATAGGAGTTTTTCTGCATTGAAGGTTATGCCAATCGTGAAGCTTCTAAACCCAATATCCTAACCTAGTTGATGTGTAGCATGATAATTGAAGTTAGTAATTACAACCTGCTAACTTATGGATTTGTCAATGTTGTCTTCTAATTATGATGAGTCAAGCAGATGGCATTAAAAAAAGTATCGGACAATTGTCAAAGTTGCCTCGAGTCTTGGCCTGTTATCCAAACCAACTGCGCACCAATTTTAGCACATCTAATAGGAACCGTGATATAAATGAGGTGGTTGTTGCATATGAGTAGTCATGCTACTAGCCATTCCTTACTCTATTAAACAATGATGAGTATCAGCTCGCAAGACAAGTACATTTTAGTTGATGACTGGCTTAACATGTATTTTGGTGTGCCTTTTTAAAGCTCTTAATGCAACTAACAAGAATAGGATACTCATTTAAGTTATTAAAACTGACACCGAATGACACTATCAGTTCCTGAACTATTAAAGGAATTACAAATGAGTCGTTGTACTCGAAGACAAATGAATCCTGCAAAATGACCTATTATCATTGTATGTCAATTGCATTTTGTCAACATCATTTCACTTCCCTGTTAATTCTTTTGAAAATCTTTTTAAATTTGTGTCCTTATTTTCAATCTTTTTTTGCAGATTCCATATGTACAACTAAGGGAAAATAACTGGACATTCAATGCTGATATTAGTGAAAGATGGAATGTGAGATGCAACTTATGAGATCATCAACTTATCAGTATGCTTTCTAATTGGTCAGAGTCCGATTAAAATGGAAATACAAGCATGAAAAGAAAAAAAGTCATTAATAACTCGAGAAACAATATTTAGGTACTTAGTATATGCTTCTATTTATTAAAACATACCAAGGTACTTATGGATAAAGATAGCAGTGTTTTATGCATTAAAAAGGGCTCAATGTGCATTAAAAAGGTTAATTATACTCATTTGACGTGTTAGAAATAACAGTTCACCCAACTCGATTTTGTTCATAAGTTAACTTAAGTTACCAAAAAAAACATAAGTATCTGCATTTATCGAGTTTATGGTACAGAAGTTGGACGTTTACAAACATATTTTACCCGTTATTGGTAAGTTATTTCCATATACTTAATAAA
>BQNB010040774.1:0-47175 GCA_026074375.1 Tanacetum coccineum
AGCAACATTGTCTTCATCTTTTTCCCTTGCAAGTCTCTCCTCTTCATCAAATTCAGATTGTAATGTTATAGCTTCTTGTTCATCAAAACTAATTTGATCTTTCTTCTTCATCTTTAAAGGTTCTTCTACCATGATTCCTTTACCCTTGTCCTGAACCTTAACATGTGATGGTTGTTGAGAAGAAACTGTTGGTGTAGTTTCTTGCTCCTCTTCATGAATAACAAGCCCTTTAGCCTTGGGTCTTGTGCTAGCAGTTGTAACTGTTATAGCAGCAGTTGTTGTTGTAATTGTACCCTGCTCTAGTTCTTGTAACATAACCTTGTCAGCCTTGGGTTTTGCACTTTTCAAAGCTACAAGTGCTTGAGCTAAAGTAACTTCATCAACACTTAAGTTCACATCTTTATAAGCAACTTCAGTTTCAACAGCCACCTCATGATCAACTTCAGTTTCAACAATCACCTCATCACCTTCAAGATCATTTACCCGAAACATATCTGTACCAGCATCAAAATGAGTACTAACTAAGTTAATTCCTACATCAGCATCAATTTCAGCTATCCTCCCCTGTTTGGATTCATTCTTCTCACCCAAACCTTCTTCATCAGCGGATTCCACTCTTCTAGACAACACAACCTTGTATAATCTTTTAAGCCCATGATTTTTTGACCTATTCTTCTTTTCTAGTCTCTTGACCCTCCTTTTCAAACTTATAATCTCCTGAGTTTGAGAGGTCTTAGTTTTCTCCCAATCAATAACTCTATTTTGCAAGTTGGTACATAATTCCATCAATTCCTTTAGTTTCAGACTATCCTCATCACTTTAAGGTGTGTTAACTCCTGCGAGTAATGAATCATTAAAAGTTTTAGATACATTCTCAAACCCAGTTTGAGCAATAGTATCTCCCATGGTTTCTTGGCGTCTGGGACCACTACCTAAACTAGTTCCTAAGGAACTTGGTTCATTAAGTATTGCCTTGGATTGGGTCTTATTGATGTTACCCCTATCTTGCTCTGCATCTAAGCTAGTAGCAGTAGTGGCAGCCCTTTCCAAACTATCATCCATCTCCTCATAGACAGCCTCATCTGCAACATTGTCTATAGGACCACTAGGCTGAGGTACCTCAGTGTCCTTTTTATTTGGCTTCCTAGGTTTTTGTTTCTTTTGAGGTTGAGATGTTGATGGTTGAATAATGGTGGGTGTGTGATGTGGATCAATAGGATTTGCTGAACCTTCACCCATTTCTTCTTGAGCTTGTACCATCATTGTTGGAAATAAGGTTGTTTCTCTTCCAGAAAAGTCTTTCCTTACCCTTCTCATGTTTCTAAAAATCTTCTTAGTGTGAGAGGGTGTAACATAAATCCTTTTATGATTTGACATTCCTTTTAGTTGTTTATCTAAAAACATTTGTACAAATCTTAGATACATCAAGAATTTACCAGACACATTCTCCAAGTTCTTCACCATACTTTCAAAAATGTATTTTAAAAAGTTAAACTTCTGGTTTGTAGCTAAACAGATAATTGCAGAAGCCATAATGCTACTAAATTCATTCCATGGAGTAGTCTTAGCACTTAGGCATTGCAAAATGGTATGAATAAGGAATTTCCATTGAGGAGAAAAGAATGCCTTATAGAATGTAAGTTTCTGTGAAAGTTTTTCATACCCCATCATTGTAAGTTCTTTAAAATGGTAGCATTTGACAAGCAATCTGTACCTTCCTCATCATTCAGTTAAAGGTCACGTATAACAGATGCTTCGGTAATGATTATCTTCTTCCCATCTACTAGGGCTTGTAACTGTACTTCCCCATTGACAGTTTTCACCTTGACAGTAGTCCATAATTGTTCAATGCACGAAGTACAGATAGTGGGATTGATCATTAGTGCATAGGGTTTGCATTTAGAAAATCCACTATCTGCTCAAACCCTTCACTTTCAGCGGGTTTAGACAAAAAAGCGACCAAATTGTGAGTATCAGCAAACTGTAGGGTCGTCATTGTGTTGGGTTTTGATGATGAATGATGAAATTGAGTTAGGGTTTGTGATTAGAGAGTATATGATTGAATGAAATTGATTAAATGAGTGAATGAAACCCTTAATTGAAGTATTTATGAAAATACTCTCAACAACATTAACGTTCACCAGCACTTGTAAGTTATACCTAGCAGCATTAACTTTCAACAGCAGTAGTAAGTTTATGCCTAGCAGCATTAACTTTCAACAACAGTAGTAAGTTATGCCTATCAGCCTTAACTTTCAACAGCAGTAGTAAGTTATGCCTAGCAGCATTAACTTTGAGTTACCAGCATTAACTCTAATTCCATTCCAAACACTCTCTGTTTTTAATATATTCAACTTTCTTTCTATTTTTTAACTCACAACTTCTCTTAATTATTTTTCTCACCAAATCACTCTTTCTATTATTTTATTTCACATAGCTCTCTTTCTGTTTTTCAACGCACAAATTCTCTCAATTCTTTTACTCACCAAATCACTCTTTCTGTTTTTACACATCTTTCTTTCTGTTTTTATTCTCACCAACTCTCTTAATTTTTTTTTACAATTTTCACAATGTTAATTATATCAGCGGTATTAAGTATAACTAACAGCATTAGTATTAAGTATAACTAGCAACACTAATTATACTTAACAACATTAACTTTTAATTATATGAATAACAGTACTAATTCATACAAAACTCTACAAAAACATAAAGAGATATAAGATTTTAAGGATTTAGCATTCCAGTACTAGCAATCAAATATTAAAACCTACTTACATCAAAAGCCTTTGTAAGTAAATCTGCAACATTCTTGTCAGTATGGATTTTAACCAATTGAATCAACTTCTTTTCATTGCAATCCCTAATAAAGTGATGTCTAATCTCTATATGCTTTGTTTTTGAATGAAAAACATGATTTTTAATTATGCAAATAGTACTGTTATTATCAATAAAGATTTTTGTATGCAAGAAATTGTACGCATAATCAAGTAATTGATTCTGAATCCAAAGCAGTTATCCACAACAACTTGAAGCAGCCACATATTCAGCTTCTGTTATGGAATTTGCAACCACAGTCTATTTCTTGCATTGCTATGATATTAATCTACTTCCAAGGAATTGACAACCTCCTGTTGTAGACTTCCTATCTAAGCTTGCTCTAGCATAATCACTATCAGTGTATGCTATCAAATCAAAAGTAGAACCTTTTGGATACCAAAGATCCAATTTTGGTTGACTTTTTAAGTACCTAAAAATCCTTTTTACAACATGAAGATGTGAAACCTTTGGGTTGACTTGGTATCTTGCACAGGCACACACTGCAAACATAATATCAGGTCTTGAAGAAGTAAGATACATCAATGAACCAATCATTGATCTATATAAATAAACATCCACTTCTTCACCATCTTCATCCTTGAGCAAAAGATTTTAAGTTTCCATAGGTGTGCTTCCTGTCTTGACATCAGTAAAACTAAATTTCTTCAAAATCTCAGTCACATACTTGTCTTGACTGATAAAAATCCCATTATCCTTCTGCTTTACTTGCAGTCCTAAGAAGATTGTGAGTTTACCCATAGAACTCATCTGAAACTTCTTATGCATCATCTTATCAAACTCAGTGCATAATGACTTCTTTGTAGAGCCAAAAATGATATCATCTACATACACTTGAACTAACAGAATATCACCTTTGTCCCTTCCGATAAACAAAGTCTTGTCTATCTTTCCTCTCTGAAACCCATTGTCCAACAAATAAGTTGACAAGGTTTCATACCAAGATCTGGGAGTTTGATACAATCCATAAAGTGTCTTTTCTACTTTGTATACTCTGTCAGGGAAGTTTGGATCTTCAAATCCTAGTGGTTGACAAACATAGACTTCCACTTCAATCTTACCATAAAGAAAAGCACTCTTGACATCCATCTGGTACACCACAAAGTCTTTAAATGAGGCATAGGCTAAAAATAGCCTAATTGCTTCAATTCTTGCAACAGGGGCAAAGACTTCATCATAGTCAATCCCTTCTTCTTGTATGTACCCTTGAGCAACCAATCTTGCTTTATTTTTAATCACAATTCCTCTTTCATATCATTTTATTTCATCCTAAATATTATCACCTTCATACTTATCATCTTTAAACCTTCTTTAAGTCTAAACTCTTCTTCACACAAACCTTCCCTAAATAATACCCACATGGGTCAACTCACATTCCTTTACACAATTCGCTCTCCTTGTACTTGTTGTACTTGTTGTTCCCTTCATTCCCAACATAGGCTCTTCCACATCCCATTAAAACATCTCCCACACACAATCCACTATTCATATTCTCTCTCACAACCCATTGAATTTTCACAACACACACAATCTTTCCATTTAGCTATTGATCTTACAACTTCATCAATATAACTTACCTCACTCTCTTCTCATCCCTTTAATTAAAATTCAAATGGCTAACAAACACACTTCCCTATACAAACAAACACATTTCACTCTCTAAACAAACACACTTCTCTAACTACCCTTGATCTTGCCACTTCCCCTATCCAACTTACCTCTTTACCATCTCATCTCAACCCTCCATTTCAAACAAGATCAAGAGGCTCCTTTCCATCATATCACCATCACATCATGCTAATTCACATACACCCCAACCTTATATCTTCCTCTTTTCCAACATATGATTAATAAATTTGAAATTTAAATTTCAAATCTTCCCCCATAACATCTACCTTTTTCTCTAAGTTTGGAATATTCTAAGAATATTACCTTGTAACTTAACTAGCCTTTTAAACCATTAGTGGGATCCCAACTAAGCTAGTTACATTTTAGGAATACCCAAAATACCCTTGTCCAATTTTTCTTTTTTCTCTTTTCAATATCGGACAAACAAAAGACTTTTAAATACTTTACAAATGCTTTTATCAAATGGCTATTTGAGTTGGGTGACCTTGAGTATAAAACTGATTTAAAGGTCATAGTGTGAAGTATAATTTAGGGTTTAACAAGCACGGGTATTTAAAACGTCAAAATCCCGAAGAAAACAATTTCAGGAATTTGGCATGCTGGCCACACGTTGATTCGTGGGCAGCGCACTAAATGTGACATGTTTTCCTAAATTTAGGATCTTTGGCCTATAAATACCCACTCTTGGCCTTTGTATTCCTCACCTCTTGCAAACATTCTTTCCTCTCTTTTCTCTTCTCCTATCCTCTAAGTCTAACATCTAAGTGTTTCAAACTACTCATCTTATCATTTTATTGAAGTAAACACATCTCCGAAAGAGAGTCACACAAGTACCTAATCCATACTTGTATGTTTTATCGAGGGTCTTTTTTCTCATACCATTTCTTTAGAATCGAGTCTCTAGGTTAGGTTACGACTTGATTCATCTATCTATCTTTTATTCAATCAAGTTGTAAGGGAAGTCTTGTATCTGAGAGATCAAGCCTAGATCATTAGGGATCTAGTTAGGGTTTGGTAAGCTTCCAATGGAAAGTCTTTGTAGTTATAAGTTAAGTCGAATCATGTGTTTTTAAGAGTTGATTCCGAGGGCAGAATATTATAGGTAGTAACTATCTTTGTGCATATCGGTGGAGTTAAATTGTAATACGGTTTGTAGTCCACCTTAAGGATTATAATAGTATAGTATAGGTGTCGTAGATTCATAACTGGATGTACAAAAGGACAAAACCTCCCTTCCCGAACCAGTATATATCGTGGTGTCTTTCTCTCTCTCTGTCTCTATCTACTTATTGATTCTTTGTTAAGTAGATCATCACACCACTCGATTCTTTTGAGAATTAAAGTTTTATAAACTTTAAAGAAGTCAAGAAAACAGTATTCACACCTCCTATATGGTTTTACAATTGGTATCATAGCAATTTACTCAAGTTTTCAAGCACTAAAGCCATCCCGAGAAGTCTTTTTAAGTTGAAAACTTCTTTTTAAAAGTTCAAAATCCTAACTTTGATGTATGAAAAAGTTGAGTAAAGATCCATACCTCAAGAGAATTATGTTGAGGGGTTCTCTATGCAAAGGCCACCTTTGCTAAAAGCCAACGGGTTATGCTTTTGGAAAGCCCGCTTTGAGATTTACGTCAAGTCCAAAGACATTGACTTGTGGCAAGTCATACAAAATAGTGATTTCTATTTTGAAGTAGAAGACTCAAAAACAAAGATGATGAAGGAGACACCGTATGAGCTTCTCAAGGATGAGCAAAAGAAGCAACTTGGCAAAAATAACAAAGCCAAGATAACTCTTTACAACGCCCTATCATGTATATAGTAGAAGCGAGTGTTCATGTGTAAAACCTCCAATGAAGTTTGGCATACACTCATCATCACTCACTAAGGCAATTCACAAGTTAAGAATTGCAAGATTGATCTTCTCACTCAAGAATATAAGAATTTTTCAATCTCAAATGAAGAAACTATTTATAGCGGCTTCACAAGATTCAATGCTATTGTGACTAGTCTCAAATCTTTAGATCCGGACTACTCTAGCAAGAATCACGTAAGAAAGCTTCTTCATTCTCTACCGTTAAAATAGAAAGCCAAGGTGATGACCATTAAAGAAGCTAAAGATTTGGCTACACCTCCTCTTGTCAAGCTAATTGGCAACCTTAAGGTTTATCTCTTAAAGCTAATGTCACCAGGGAACAAACTAGCGACGATAGTGATAGGCAAAGAGGAAGTGATGAAGACATAGATGAAGAAGAAGAAGCCGAAGCCGAAGCATTCAATTTGATGGCAAGGAACTTCTATAAGTTCTTCCGCAAAGGTAATCAATTCGGGCATGGCAATCAATTTGGTAATGGTGCCAATAGGTTTGGAAGAGGCCGTAGAAATAGCTTTGGAAAAAAGGTGGTGAAAGCTTAATACAAAAAGGATCTTGCTACAATTGCGGAATAGAAGGTTACTTTGCTAGTGAATGTAGAAAGCCCAAGGAGAACAAGGCTTTTGTCAAAGGAGCATGGAGTGATAGTGAAGACGGTGATGAACCTCAAAATACACAAGGCTATTAATTCTTAAGAGGTACAAACTAAACCTTCTATTTCTAATAATGATTTAGATATTTTAGATTTTGAAAAGGAGAATAAGAAACTCCTAAGGTCTAACAAAGATTTTACTAAAATATTCAAAAAACTCTTAAAAGAAAAACGGTCTCTCAAAAGTGAGAAATCAAAACTCACAAGTAAAATCAATGATCTTGAAATTGAAGTAAAAAAACTTACAAATATTAAGGAGGTGGTTGAACCTTGCAAAAATTGTGAAGTACTCACCAAAGAGGTTGACTCTTTAAATTGCAATGTTTCTAGACATCAAGATAAAGCATTGAATTTTTTCAAAATAGCATTGTTTTGGACGATATGCTAAGTCATCAAAAAATATCCCAAGATAAGGAAGGTCTTGGATTTTCTAAGAATGTTAAAATCTCCTCCGTAAGTTTAAACAAACCAATAGTATTTGTAAAAGAAAGTCAAAATGAAATATCCTCAAATAACTTTATTAAACCCGTAGTACCTCAAACTCACTTTACAAACACTCGAGGTTCCTAAGCACCCATTAGAAAAATGGAAACAAGAAATCAAGGATATCATTCGGGCTTACATAATGGACTTGGATACACACGACCTCGAGTTGACCCTAGACCTACACCAAATATAAGACCTTTTAACTCATATAGCCGAAGACCTTCTTTTTAAAATAACCACTCTTTGGAAAGAAGAAATCTTTATGACAACCAAAGGTCTTTGTATCATCAACATAGAACTTTCCAAATGAGAGAAGACTCCTACCCAAATCAAAGGCTAAAAACACCTTGGAGCTTTGGACCAAACTTTCAATACCTCTATGATTTTTAAAACATTCCTTGGTCCCCGTTCTCGAGGTATAACCTACATAAACTATGTGCTTTTATTCAAGACCCAAGAATGGTTAACTTAGGCACCATATTTTCTAACCACCCAAGAAACAATGGATACCACGACCTTGAATTCATATTTTCTTGTAGGTGTGTCTTAAACACGATCTACTACCGAACGATTAGATTGTGGATAGTGGTTACACTAAGCACATGATCAGGAATAGAAGATTGGTTACTTCGTACAAGGCGTATGATGGTGGACATGTCATATTTGGGAGCACTCTAAAGGGAAAGGTCATTGGTGGAGGTAATATTACTATGACTCTATTATAATTACCAATGTTGAGCATGTTGGTGGTCTAGCTTTTAACTTGATTAGTGTAGGTCAATTATGTGATGATGATTGCGTAGTTAGCTTTATTAAAGTAGTTTGTAATATTAGTAAAAATGGTAAAATGCTAGCTAAAGGACATAGGAGAAATGGATTATATACTTGCAAATTAGGAGATAACTCCAAACAACAAATTTGTCTTACATCTTTGGTGGATAACTCAATGCTTTGGCATAGGAGGTTAGGTCACACCAATATGCGGTTAGTTTAAAACATAGCTCCCAACGAGCTAGTAAGGAACTTACCAGAGTTGAGTTTTGAAAGACACTTTTGCGATACGTGTGGTTTAGGGAGTCAAGGTAATGCAAACAATAGAATTAGGAATGAAGTGTCAACTACTAGGGTTTTAGAGTTGTTACACTTAGATATATTTGGTCCATCTCAAATTCAAAGTTACAAAGGCAACTTCTATACTTTAATGATTGTGGATGATCACTCAAACTATACTTGGGTTGTGTTTGTAGAGTCTAAGGATGATATCTTAGAAAAGTTTAAAATTTTATGTAAAAGGCTTGAAAACCTACATGACTGTTCTATCGTTTTAATTGTGACAAATCATAGTAGTGAATTTGATAAATTGCAATTTGGGAGCTTTTGTGAACAATAAGGAATGACTTATAATTTGTTGGGCCCGTTCACTTCTCAATCGAGTAAGATTTTTGAAAGAACACATCGCAAGTTAACAAAGATGAGTCGTGCTATATTAGACGAGCAATCCATTCCATAAAAGTTTTGGTGTCATGCATTAGATGTGGCAACATACATATTTAATAAGGTTTATATTAGAAAATTCATTAATAAAACACCCTACGAAATCCTTAGAAATAGGAAGCCATTATTAGAGTACTTTAGGGTCTTTGATTGTAAAGTATTCATACTTAACACTAAAGTACATCTCACAAAGTTCGACCCAAAGTCGTACGAAGGTGTGTTTTTAGGATACTCTCAAACTAGTAAAGCATGCATAGTACTTAACAAGGAAAAAATAAGAATTGAGGAATCTCTCAATGTTACCTTTGATGAGAGTTTGCCCGAGCCTAAGTCATCTCCTTCGCTATAAGATGATAGGATCATTGAACCTGTAGTTCAAATTCCGATTAGGTCTCCGTCATTAGAAGCTAATGCCTTGGAGCTAGGTTATCTTAAAAGTCAAAAAGAAGCTAGAGGTCACCCAATAAAACAAGTAATTGGTGAGTTAAATGAAAGGACACTTAGGTCTAAGACTAAACAAGCTAAGGATTTTTGCATGACATTTTTCAAAGTCCAAATTGCACGAGTCTAGTTGAGGTTGTTTATGATTGATATGCACCATAAGATATGGATTTGAGTGAGGAGGGGTCAAAAATAAGGATAGACGTCTAGAGGTCGTTTACATACCCTATTAGAGATATTTGTGCTCTTAGAGCTTATGTGCTTATGTGCTATATGCTAGGACTTATGTGAAAGGCATGGAAGTTAAGCAACATTGTTATTTTAACGAGATGAAGGATATTCAAATTATGGTTGACATAATCTCAGATTCTACATGTCAAACCTATATGCTATAAACAAGAAATTTGATCTACATCTAGCCAATATTGTGGTAATCAGCGCCTCACATATTTAAATATGTGATATCAACTTATTCACAACATTGCATGCTCTATTCCCCATGGTAGACATGAAATATTTAATAGAAATATTTGTTGACAAAATCACTTTGGATCGCAACTCACCCTTGTGTTGAAAATGTTGTATTTGTGTCAACCTGTACATTCTATGTGTTGATTGCATACTATGTGTATTAGGATAGAAAATAAAAGAGAAGAACTTTATGCAAGCATACAAACTACTCACATAGTTAAAGATAATTCTTCTAAAATAGAATTTGGTATGGTATTGCATAACATACTAAAATACATAAAGAATAAACATGATAATATAGTTATCTCATCCGAGAAACTATGGAATTAATTCACCATACACTATGGTAGTTATTATTATCAATGTTGACACAACACATCGACCATAAGTCTGAGATGTTATACTTAGCAACCCTTTTCTAGAGTATAATGGTTTATGTGTCCCATAGGTGTAACACCCCACCCAACATACATTGGATTGCGCAGCGGAAATTAGCAATTGGATGTTACTAAATAGCACCATTTACCAAGATAATAGAAAACGACCCAAATGAGACGTTTTTACCAAACATGTGTTCCATAATTATTCAGAGTTAAAATGCGTTTAGGTCCCCACAGAATCGCAACCACCGTCTATTACAATCAATTAAAGACAATTGTTTCAATTAAAAGACATAGTTTTTAACACAACTTAAGACATTGTTTTTGAAAGACCGGAACACACAAGTAGTCTTTCCATAAAATCCATCACACGCACGACACCGCCACGCCATCGTTGCCTTCATCCTTGGTTACCTGGGATAAAACATGTTTAAAACGTCAACAACAAAGTTGAGTGAAATTCATAGAGTTTAAAATAATTGATAAGCAATAATCTTTGAACACATAATTAGTTCTCGGGAAAAACAAAGCAACAAATGCAATGTATAGCAACTTCTTTTCTTTCACGCAATAAGCTCATGACACCGAACGTTAACAATACATATGGCATTTCATATGTTAAAGTGCCCCAAAACAAGGTATTATTGTCATATACCTACTATTTTCTAAGTACAAAATGTCCGTTTGACAGGGTGGTCACAAGGATTCAAACCCCGGACAGGGTTGTCAAACCCAATAGATCTATTTAATGCATTAGCGTTCACCTCACAAGGCAATTAACGGTTCATGAAATAAGGGACTTTGACAATAGCTACTTATGCGGAAACAATCTCATAATCGGGTCCAGCATACCATAAAATCATATGTGTTTGATTTATAAAACAAACATGTATCCCCCTCGCGGGTTTAAAAACATTTAAAACAGTTCAAAAGCGAGGCTATGAACTCACCTTAAGCAAAAGATCCAAATCAATCAACTCAACAAACGTAACTTGCTTCACGTCTTAACCGCGACCTATATAGTACATATATGGCGGTACGTGACTAAAAGTATAATATTTCATTTATTGCATACTTGCATATACATATACTTTTTACTATTACGTTCATACAATCTCTCCAAGTGTGACACAAAACAATTCACCTTGACTCACTTAACCATATTACAACATTTTCCATAAAGTTTCCATTTTTAGAAAGTTTGTCGAAAGTAAGGATAATATAATCCGAACTTCACATTGCGTTACAATTCACTAACATTACTAACCCTTTGCTCATTATAGACTTTATTCAAAATTTTACTCAAGTTTGACTTTCAAAAGTCAAAGTTCGTAGTTGACTTTTTACCCCAAAATACCTAAACTTGACTCTGCCGTAAAACGTTCATTTTAGGAATTACAAGGCCCATCTTATATCAAAACGGACCTTAGAACATCCTTTATTAATATCAAAAGCCTAAAATAGATTTCAAAAATTTCTCGACACACCATGACCAAGTCAAACTCTCTGGTCAAATAAAGTCATACCAAATCACATTTTTATCAAAATCTAACCATTTCAACATGTTTAACTAGCCTAAAAACATGTACCAAAACTATCAAACACATGCTCATACTCAAAATACTTTCAAATCAATTTTGCACTTGAATCATCAAGTAACAATCATATACATGTAATAACATCTAATTAAATCAATATATTAACATAAATGAGTGCTCACAAAGCTAGAACAAAGATCGACTTCGCTTCCCCCTTGGTCAAACCGTATGGACGAACAAACAAAGACCAAACCAAAACCTTTTCCAATCAAACCAACTTATAATAACACTAATCTATCAACACTTAACACCCTCTTTAGCTCAAATCTTCAAGTAACCAACCAAATTTATATTTCTCAAAATACTTGTTGTATGTAAGATTTCATAGTGGGAAATAAGAAATTGAACAAGGATTAATGGTATAACTTGATTGTATTGCATTAAAAAAAATCCAATGGATTAAGTGTGTGTGAGCCATGCCCGATTGAAACAAAGAGAGAGGAGAAGAGATGAATTTTTTTTTGTAAAAGAGTTTATGTGTATAAGTGGTGCCTATTTATAGAATTGATCTTTGGAAACTTGGCAAAACTAGCCCCTCCATCCTTATTCTCTTATAAACTAGTACAATGTAACATTTCTTTTATTTAAAATCGGCCAAATATTCGGGTCACACCACGTGTATAAATATTTTAAATCCGTCCCATAAATTTTACTTTAAAACCTTTTTAATAAAACGTAAACCTCGTAAAACACGACCTTTAAAAAATGATTTACAAAAACTTGGGGAAACGTCATAAAATATAAAAATAACATAATCATGCTCTCGGAGCAATAATATAATTTTTTTTGACTTTCTTAGATGCTAAAAACTAATAAAAACTAAATCACGACTTGAAATCACCATATCAATGGAAATTTCTATTAAACCTCATATAGTATAGATGACTATAACTAATTACGTAACTAAAATAACTATCTTAGCTAGGGATAGACGTTGAACTAAAACTCGGGTTGTTACATTCTCTCCTCTTTTTAGGGAGCGCCACCCGGTGCTCAACTCGACCTATCTGCTTTCCTCGCTTTGTCCTTACTTGTAAAAAGATGAGGGTACTTTTTCTTAATCTGATCCTCACGTTCCTAAGTAAATTCTGGACCTCTTTGCGAATCCTAACGAACTTTAACAATAGGTATCCGACTCTGTTTAAGTCTCATAACCTCTCTATCAACAACTTTCACTAGCTCTTTAATCATATGCAACTTATCATCAAGTTGAATCTCATCCATCAGAACAACAACATCGCCTTCCGCTAAACACTTCTTAGGATTTGAAACATGAAAAGTACAATGAATTCCCTTCGATTCTTTAGGCAACTCTAACGTATAAGCTACAGGACCAACTCTAGCTAGAATCTTGAATGACCCAATGTAATGTGGACTTAACTTCCTACGCTTTCCAAAATGCACATCACCCTTCTATGGTGATACCTTAAGCAGTACCTTATTACCAACTTCTAATTCCAACAGCTTAGCTCTCTTATCTGCATAACTCTTCTAGCGACTACGAGCAGCTAACAAACGGTTCTTAATCTGGAAAATCTTCTCAGTCGTATCATAGATAAATTCTAGACCGGTGAGTTGGCTATCCCCAACCTCACTCCAGTATACTAGTGATCTACATTTTATTTTGTACAAAGCTTCATATGGTGCAGCCTTAATACTTCTGTGATAGCTATTGTTATATGAGAACTCGACCAATGGTAGATGGCGATCCTAACTACTTCCAAAGTCAATCACGCAGGCACGCAACATATCTTCCAGTGTTTGTATTGTCCTCTCACTTTGACCATCCATTTGAGGGTGGTAAGCGGTACTCATATCCAAATTCGTCCCCAACGCTTCCTGAAGCGATCTCCAAAAATTTGACGTAAAATGGCTATCTCGATCCAAAATGATCAAAATAGGAACACCATGCCTACACACTAGTTCCTTCAAATAAAGTTGCGTGAGTTTCTCCATACTATCCATTTTCTTTATTGGCAAGAAATGAACTGATTTGGTTAGTCGGTCAACAATAACCCAAATCGTATTGTACCCACTTGGCATTCTTGGCAATCCACTCACAAAATCCATAGTAATCCTTTCCCACTTCCAAACTAGAATCTCAGGTTGTTGCAGCAATCCAGACGGTTTCTGATGCTCAGCTTTAACATTCGCACAAGTCAGACACTTACTAACATACGTAGCGATATCAGCTTTCATATTCAACCACCAGTATAACGGCTTCAAATCTTGATATATCTTGTCCGTTCCTAGATGGATGGAATATTTGGACTTATGCGACTCATGCATAACCAAATCCCTCAATCCACCGAATCGCGGCAACCAAACACGATTTCCAAAACAACGCATTCCATCAGGGTGAAATTCGAATATCAGCTTAATCAATTTCCCTAAAATTTATTTCCTTACATACTTCTTCTTCATTGCTTCCTTTTGAGCTTTACGAATTCGCTTTGGTAGATCATTGTAACAGTCATCATCAAAGCTCGAACACGCAATGGCTTATCCCTTTCCTTTCGACTCAAGGCGTCAGCCACAGCATTTGCTTTTCCAGGATGATACCGTATCTCATAATCATAATCACTCAACAACTCAATCCATCTTTGTTGTCTCAAGTTCAACTCTTTCTGATTGAAATTATATTGCAGGCTCTTGTGATCGGTGAAAACCACACACTTCGTTCCATATAAATAATCTCTCCATAATCTAAGAGCGAAAAGAACGGCTCCTAACTCCAAATCATGAGTAGTATAATTCTCTTCATGATCCTTTAATTTCTAGAAGCATACGCTATCACCTTCTTTATTTGCATCAGCACGACTCCATAACCCTTAAGAGATGCGTCATAATATACCACAAAATCTTCCATTCCCGCAGGCAACGCTAAGATCAGTGCACTACACAACTTCTGCTTTAATGTCTAAAAAACTTCTTCTTCTTCTTTTCCCCACTCGTATTTCTTAATTTTCTGAGTCAACTTAGTCAGTGGCTTAGAAATCAAAGAAAAACCTTCAATAAACCTCCTATAATATCCTGCCAATCTAAGAAATTACCTCACCTCCGTTGGCGTCATCGGTGCAGCCTAACTCTTAATGGCTTCGATCTTGGCAAGATCAACATGAACACCACTAAGATCAATCACATGACCCAGAAATTGTACCGAATCTAGCTAAAAATCACACTTTGAAAACTTGGCGTACAATCTCTCTTTTTTAAGCAGCTCTAGAATAATCTTCAAATGCTTCCCATGCTCTTCTTCGTCCTTAGAATAAACTAAATAAACAATCGATGAACACTTTGACAAACTTATCAAGATATGGTTTGCATACTTGGTTCATCAAGTCCATAAACACAATAGGCAAATTAGTCAATTCAAACGACATTACTTGGAACTCAAAGTGACCATACCAAGTTCTAAATGCAGTAATTGGAATGTCTTCTTCTTTAATGCGTAACTGGTGATATCCTGATCGCAGATCGATCTTAGAATACACACTCAAACCATGCAGTTGGTCAAATAAATCATTAATTCTTGGAAGAGGATAACGATTCTTGACAGTCAACTTGTTCAACTCGCGATAATCTATACACATTCTAAAAGATCCATCTTTCTTCTTCACAAACAAAACCGGTGCTCCCCACGATGATAAACTTGGACGAATAAATCCCTTCTCTAGCAGCTCTTGCAATTGTACCGATAACTCTTTCAACTCAGACGGTGCCAATCTATATGGTGTACGTGCAACAGGTGTAGCCCCCGATACTAGATCAATTCGAAATTCTACTTGCCTCGGCGGTGGTAGTCCTGGCAACTCCTCAGGAAACACCTCAGGAAAGTCACGAATTACAAGCACGTCTTCCATTCATTTCTCCTTCGATTTGTTTTCTGTTACGTGTGCCAAAAACAAATGACAACCTCGCTCGATGTACTTACAGGCCTTAATACATGATATGACCTTCAATCGAGACACACCCTTGTCGCTTTCAACTATCAACATCTTGTTCCCATATGGTATAAGAATAACTTTCTCGCCACAGACGATAACGGCATCGTGCTTGACAAGCCAATCCATACCGATGATGACATCAAACGTACCAAGCTCAATCAGCATAAGATCGATTATAAAAACATGGTTCACTAAATTCATAGTGCAACCTTTCAAAACAGTGTTCGTACTAACTACCCATCCATCTGCTAACTCTACCTCATAACTAGCTCCTATTTTAACCGGATCGATATCAAGCATGGAACTAAATCTAGTATCCACAAAACTCCTATCAGAACCTGAATTAAATAAAAACAAAAGCATAGCGGTTATTGTGTAGAAATGTACCAGTAACCACATTTGGACCTTTCGACTCAACATCCTTAATAGCATAAGCTTGACCACGAACTTCTCTAACTTCTTCTTGCTTAATCTTCTTTGGACATCGGTTCCTAGTATGACCTTGCTCACCACAATCATAACAAGTCCAAATAGGCTGAGCGTTAGCACCTGTGGCAACACTTTTCTCCTTACAATACCTTGCCTTATGCCTAACCTTTCCACACTTATGACACTTAATTGTACACTGACCAATATGGTGAGTAAAATAGTGTTCACTCAAAGGAAGCTTTCCATCAGTAGGAGTGGTAACCATGGCTCGCGCATTTCCTTGCTTTTGTCTATTCTGCAAAGTTTGACGAGAGTTATCCCTTTGATTGCCCTTACCACTACTATTTCCACTTTGATAGCTCTCCCACTTTCACTTATTTTCTTCCAAAATCCTTGCATCTCTAGCTTGTGATTTCTGCTCCATCAACTTATAAGCCATACATACAGCTTCGTTCAGATCAGCAGGCTTAGAAGATGTCACTTAACCCTTGATATTATCCATCAATCCCTGGATGTAAGCATCAATCTTCACTCTTTCAGGCTTTACAATTCTTAGACACAACAAAGCCAGTTCATTAAACCTCTGAGTATAAGCAACAACATCATACTCCCTAACCTTCAAGCTCCACAATTCATGCTCCATTCTTTGAACTTCTTCTATCGAACAAAATTCTGCAGTCATCAGTTGCTTCATCTCAGTCCAAGGCATTTGGTTCATAGTCTCCAAACCCATAGTTGCAACCTTAGTTTTCCACTAAGTCAAAGCTGGTCCTTCCAGTGTAGCAGCGGCAAACTTCACCTTCTTACCCTCTACACATTCATTGATCTAAAAAATACTCTTAGTTTCCTCAAACCATCTTTGCAATTCGACAGCTCCTTTAATCCCACTGAAGACAGCAGGATTGCACTTCATAAACCAATCAAAAGTGCACTCATGAACAGTAGGTGCAATGTCTTGACCTCTAACTGGCCCAGATCTACTAGCATCATTTATGACATTTGCTTGCCTTGCCCGCTTAGCAGCAATAGCAGCATCAACACTTTCCTTGATCATTCGATGAATAGCAGCTTGAGTCATAGGTGCAGATTTTAGAGGCATGATTCTGTCACGTCACACAAAAAACAATCTGATAAGCATTCATAACATGATATACTCATAACATGATATAATGACAAATCAATCACGACAACAGTCACACAACATCAAGTAGTAATCAATAGATGGTCATTCATTTTTCATCACAAAAGAGTTAATACATAGTTGCATTGTTTCATGAAATGATACAAATCGTTACAACCAATAGCACTAATTCTACTAACCGAGGACTCAATTTAGTGATTACACAACAAAAGAAACTACAATTGAAACTAAACTACTATGAATCATGAGGAGATCCTTGCAACTTAGATGATGGAATCTTCTCATCTTTAATCGGAACATTAATAGCTTCATTCGGTCTCTCTTCAAGCACAAATCCTCTACGAATCATCTCTTGATAGAACTCATGAGCTTGAATTCTAGTCTAATAGAGATCTCTCTCGACTCGTTCGTTATGCATACGAAGGAATGTGTTGCTAAACCTTCATTCTTTAAGTTTATTCTTCAATCTCTTACACTCAACCTTATCTTCAATATTACCAAGCTTTTTAACTAACTTTTCCATTACAGCCGTTCCTTGCTCCACACTAGAACGCACTTCATTACCTAATTCCAAAATCAACTTACCGTAGTACTCATCCTTTGCTTTTCTCTCGACCAATGCATGTGTCGTCTCGTGACCATATAATCGCCTTAAAAGAGAAGCCATCCGACCAAACAAAGAGTTAATGTCCCTCCTCATAAGACCGGGCAATAGACCATCACTGTCCTCACAAAGAAAAGGATAAGTAGACGATTCACCTACCTCATGGATGCTAGCAGGAATAGTCTCATCTTCATACTCAATTGGATTCTCAACCTCGATCGCATCATCGGGTTCAGACTCAGAAGCAGGCGGCGGAGGGTTAAGATGATCCACCTCTTCATAAGGATATGTCAACTCTGGCTCATTCTCATCTTCCTTAATGTCGACTTCCATATCATCTTCTTCTTCTTGAGGATCTTCTTCTTCCTCAAATTCGTCTTCTTCTGGGTCTTCGTCTTCATTTACTAAAATAGGCTCGGGAACAACAGGAACATCATCGTGTTGATTCGGCTCAACAACAAGAACGTCATCCACATGATTGGGAGGAATTATGTTCACCATGATAATCTAGAAAATATGATACAATACTTACTTAATAGAGTATCACTTCTTATTCCTATTCAATAGCGTTCAAATAAGAATACCATTATCCAAAATAACAGTTCTCATAAAAGCGCAACAAATAAAAATTCACAAGTCACGACCTTTTCAATCCGAATATATCTTAATTATATTTCAAATATATATAAAGATGGTTATGACATAGTCACATGCCATTCTATGCATACAACACATGCATAAATGCACCAATGCATAACAATTCGTGCATTCAACACATGCATAAATTTTATCCATACTTAACTATTAATACATATAACACATACATAAACATATATCCATACGTAACAATCAACAAATTTACCTTTTCCTTCTATAGGTAACCAATGGCAATGAGGAGTCTCGGTGTGCGTGTACAAGCGTTATAGTTTAGGTTTTCAAAAAGACTCGACCTAGTTCTCTATAACCTTAGGCTCTTGACACCACTCTGTAACACCCTACCCAACATACATTGGATTGCGCAGCGAAAATTAGCAATTAGATGTTACTAAATAGCACCATTTACCAAGATAATAGAAAACGACCTAAATGAGATGTTTTTACCAAACATGTGTTCCATAATTATTCAGAGTTAAAATGCGTTTAGGTCCCCACAGAATCGCAACCACAGTCTATTACAATCAATTAAAAATAATTGTTTCAATTAAAAGACATAGTTTTTAACACAACTTAAGACATTGTTTTTGAAAGACTGGAACACACAAGTAGTCTTTCCATAAAATCCATCACACGCACGACACCGCCATGCTTTCGTTACCTTCATCCTTGGTTACCTGGGATAAAACATGTTTAAAACGTCAACAACAAAGTTGAGTGAAATTCATAAAGTTTAAAATAATTGTTAAGCAATAATCTTTGAAAATATAATTAATTCTCGGGAAAACAAAGCAACAAATGCAGGTATAGCAACTTCTCTTCTTTCACGCAATAAGCTCATAACACCAAACGTTAACAATACATATGGCATTTCATATGTTAAAGTGCCCTAAAACAAGGTATTATTGTCATATACCTACTATTTTCTAAATATAAAATGTCCATTTGACAGGGTGGTCACAAGGATTCAAACCTCGTACAGGGTTGTCAAACCCAGTAGATCTATTTAATGCATTAGCGTTTACCTCACAAGGCAATTAATGGTTCATGAAATAAGGGACTTTGACAATAGCTACTTATGCGGAAACAATCTCATAATCGGGTCCATCATACCATAAAATCATATGTGTTCGATTTATAAAACAAACATGTATCCCCCTTGCGGGTTTAAAAACATTTAAAACAGTTCAAAAGCGAGGCTATGAAATCACCTTATGCAAAAGATCCAAATCAATATACTCAACAAGCGTAACTTGCTTCACGTCTTAACCGCGACCTATATAATACATATATAACGGTACGCGACTAAAAGTATAATATTTCATTTATTGTATACTTGCATACTTGCATATACATATACTTATTACTTTTACGTTTATACAATCATATACTACAATCTCCAAGTGCGAAGCAAAACAATTCACCTTGACGCACTTAACCATATTACAACATTTTCCATAAAGTTTCCATTTTTAGAAAGTTTATCGAAAGTAAGGATAATATAATCCGAACTTCACATTGCGTTACAATTCACTAGAATTTCTAACCCTTTGCTCATTATAGACTTTATTTAAAAGTTTACTCAAGTTTGACTTTCAAAAGTCAAAGTTCATAGTTGACTTTTTACCCCAAAAATACCCAAATTTGAGTCGGCCGTAAAACGTTCGTTTTTAGGAGTTACAAGGCCCACCTTATATCAAAATGGATCTTAAAACATTCTTTATCATTATAAAAAGCCTAATCCCCCCCCCCCCCCACCCCCCCCCGCCCCACCCCCCCCCCCCCCCCCAGACTTCAAATAATTTATCGTCACAACATGACCATGTCAAATTTTCTGTAAAATAATGTCAACCATTGTCATACCATATAATCTCATTTTTTTTCAAATTATTACCTTTTTCTAATCATGTTTAACTTGCCACTTAAATACCTCTGTCACAAATCTATACAAAAAACTTGCTCATACTCTATAATACTTTCAAATTAATTTGGGCACTTGAACCATCTTGTATACAATCTATTACAGGTTATAAACATCTAATTATAAATCTAGCTATATAACATAAATGAGTGCTTACAAAGCTAGAACAAAGATCGACTTCGCTTCCCCCTTGGTCAAACCATGCAGACAAACAAACAAAGACCAAACCAAAACCTTTTCCTATCAAACCAACTTACAATAACACTAATCTATCAACACTTAACACCTTCTTTAGCTCAAATTTTTAAGTAACCAACTAAATTTCTATTTCTCAAAATACTTGTTGCATGTAAGATTTTCTTAGTGGGAAATGTAGAGGATTAAACAAGGATTAAAATGGTATAACTTGATTGTATTGCATGTAAAAAATCAATGGATTGAGTGTGTGTGCCATGGCCGGTTCGAACAGAGAGAGGAGAGAGGAAGAGGATGAATTTTTTTGTAAAAGAGTTTATGTGTATAAGTGGTGCCTATTTATAGAAATGATCTTTGGAAACTTGGCTAAACTAGCCCCTCCATCCTTATTCTCTTTTAAAACTAGTACAATGTAACATTTCTTTTATTTATAATCGGCCAAAGATTCGGGTCACCCCACGTGTATAAATATTTTAAATCTGTTACAAATTTTACCTTAAAACTTTTAATAAAACATTAAACATCGTAAAACACGACCTTTAAGCATGGTTTTTACAAAAACTCAGAGAAACGTCGTAAAATACAAAATTAACATAATCACGCTCACGGAGCAATAATATAATTTTTTTTTGACTTTCTTAGATACTAAAAACTAATAAAACCTAAATCACGGATTGAAATCACCTTGTCAAAGGAAATTTCTATTAAATCTCATATAGTATAGACGACTATAACTAATTACGTAACTAAAATAACTATCTTAGCTAGGGATAGACGTTGACCTAAAACTCGGGTTGTTATAATATGTGTAAAATATCTAAGAAGGATTAAAATACACATTGAAGTAGATTTGATAACTTGGATCACTCATCCAAGATCCTAGGTATTTTCCTTGTAATGCAATAAAAATAAAGTTATCAATTCTGAAAATCCAAAATGATGATTAAAGATCTCTATACAACAAACTACAATAGAAGTATCATGCATGCATAATTGTAGGAACTAGCTTGTGTAACTTAATCATCCCTTCTCAACAAAATCCTAATTAAATCTCACCTAAAAATCTCAAATCACCAAGGCATTATTATCTTTCCAATAGAGTACTTTCCTTACAAAAGACATAACTACCTTAAACTTTAAGGAATCAAAGGTACTAAGTCTAATCACCCAAGAACTACTTGTTAATCTAGAATATTATACCTAACTCAAATCTCGCCACTATAAAAGGATGTTAATTGTAATCACTATCATCATCACTCTTATTAATCAACTCTCTCTTAGTAAATAACTCCTAGATGTCTCATGGAGTATGAAGACTCAAACTATGAATCCCATAAAACCCCTAATCTCCTTAAAGGTTTCTATTATTACAATAACTTCTTAGTCATCACTAGCATAACACAACCCTTCTCTCTTTCAAAATGCTTTGCATTTGCTCAACTACCATTCTCTATCTATCAATGTCACCTTCAAGAATTTTATGCTAAATACTACTTTAATAGGATATCTACCGCCCTTTATTTCAACGTTTATGGTCATGACTATGTATGGAACTTAAGTGATCTAGGATAGGCTATGAACATCTCACATCATGGTCTAATGTTCTATTATAGATCATATGAAACAAAATATTTCACAAAAACTAAATTTTATCGGCGTATCTTAAGTTGCAATGATCCTTTGATTGATGGTGCTTTAATTTAAAACACCATATTAAAACCCGAGTTCCATTGTGAAGGAGTGCCATCCCCATTATGGGATAAATCACAACTTAATTCTCGATTAAGAATTTAGGCATATATATTGATCACAAATGTGTTTGTAGATATTGAAGCTAAGGAATAATTGACATCATTGCATGTTACATGCTCTATTGCATTGAGTCTAAGATTTCATTCAACTTTGCTTACTTTGTAGCCAAACGTATGAAGTACCTCAATGATGTGGCAATTCCCTACGCTAGGGTCATACCAATGATTTTTGAGTACATTAAGAATCAACATCTAAATGATACATCTCGAATGGTTGAAATTGATGATATACCTCCCATGTGTTCTCATTTCTCTATGGACTCTCTAATAGACTACATACATTAGTTTCTAGACCTATTTGTGCCCTGGTTGATGTTAGTTGTAACTTTAAATGGTAAACTCTTGTGAAACTTATGTGTGACTCAATAATATATGTGCTACTTTTGTGTTTATTGTCCAAGCATGCTAGATAAAAAGTAATTAGAGTCATGAATAACTATGCATATAAAATGTTAAAGTATATATATGAATACATGCAACAATGTACAATGTCACAATAATCCATGGTTGTACTCATCTATGTTTCCAAGTTTCCAAATGGTAAGCTTACCCATATTAGACTTGAACCTATGTACATATTTGTTGCTTGTGTTGTCTTGTATTTTGTTGTTGTTAGTTGTAGCCAAGAACACTTCAAAGGTAATACTCTTGACCCACGGATCCCCGGCTTAAAACAAAGGGAAACAACGATCTAGGGGGAGCACATGTAATGATATCTATTCTTTCTTCTACCAAGATATCAACCTTCTAATGAAAGACTAAGATCCCGTCTTTTTGATTTGACAAAAGAGGGAGAAGAAAAGCAAAGTAAGATGAAGCAAGATGCTTATTGATCGGGGGAAAAAGCTAGTATAACTAGCAATTATGAAAGCAAAGAGCAATAGCGTACATGAGAGTAGAAAAGCTATGTAAGACTCATAAAGTTATGTAAGACTCATAAGATAAAGAAAATATTCAAGCTTCACCAAATTACAAAGCCGAGATCAAGACGTAAGCTACATCAAAGGCAGTCTTTATCTTTGATGACATCAAATAACATATATTTTATAGCATCATTTATCTCATGTAATTAACCCATTTTGTTTAATTATTGTAAAGAACTATTACTTAATCATTTGTATTTGAGAATTGCAGTAATTATAAAGTACTTGGTGAAACTTGACTAAAAGGCACACATTCTGGAGCTTAAACAAAGACATTTTGAAGATTATTGTTTTGACAACTAATACGTCATATCCATCAAGAAAGATACGGCGTATCCGTGCCTGCACTCACCAAATATCACAAAGGAAACAAGATCAATACGCCATATCCAGAGAAGACCAATACACCGTATTGGAGATATAGTATGCGAATATTTTGGAAGATATCAAACATGGTCCCTACTCTAAGAAACCCCAATACGCCATATCGAATACCTTGGATATGCCGTATCGACACCGACTCCAGACCCTATAAATACAAAACACAAAAATGAGTTTTAAGTGTGCTAAATCATATTCTTGATACCTAAACCACAAAAGTCGATTTTCAGAGGAGAAAAAGAGCAAAAGAGGTCTTGCAACGCATTCCAATCCATAGAAGACAACTTGTACTTTCTTATACTTTTGTAATCATTCAGTTTTTAGTATCATTTGTTAACTTAGTTAGTTTACCTTGGCTAAGCCTTTACTCTTGTATTAATTATGATGTTTGAATGCTAATACCTTCAGGTATTAGCAATTATTATGAAGATCTAAATGTTTAGTTTTGTTTATATCTCGATTTTGTTAATTTATCGTTGTATGCTTGTTTATGTTTATCAATTTATACTTGTTTACGTGCTTTTGTATAAACCCTATCATTCAACTGGATCTAGTGATACGGACCAAGTAATCTAGATGCTGGGATAGCTCTCCATATAGTGATTTATACATCTAGAATCATAGGATCACAAGTATCGTCCTTCTAAATTCATGCTAAGGATATGCTTCTAGCTTAACTATTTGGTTTATTAAACAAGTTGACTAGCATGTGAACCTAGATAATTCAACAAATAAGGTTCTGATTCCATTAGATAGTTGGACAAGTGGACTACTAGAGTATAAATTTCCATTAAGCAGTAAGTGGGTAAAGTCTCTATGAGCTAGGGTTTAACAAGATCACCATTGCTTTAATCCTTAAGATAGATTATAATCAGCAATTCAAGATGCTTTATGCGGATACTTTAATTGTGATAGAATTAATGTGTCTAGGTCTTAGGATGAAGTCCTGCCTAAGTCTAAGAATGATATTCCACTTAGAGATAAGTAATCATTGCACTGAATAAACAAACCAACTTCTAATCAGATTAATGATGGCTAATACATATTTTTATTATAAGGCTTGACCGCTCTTTTATCTTCTTTTAATTTGCTTGTGTGGGTTAAAGTGTTTTGAATTGATTGTAGTCACCACCAAACCCGTGCCAGTCTCTCAGGCTGCAAACCCCCTTTTACCTGTTAGAATTAGGAGTAGAACTAATATAGGATTAGTATAGGTTAGACTTACATTAGAATTAACTTAGATTAGATACCCAAAATATTAATAAATTGAGAGATTTAACCTCGCTTCAAGTGTTTAACACCCTACTTACCATGAATTTACCACTGACCGGGTACAATGCCCGTTAAAGTGTTGTTTTTTGTTAAGTCAGCAACATATAAATTTAAAAATTGAATCACAAAAATATACACCATACAACGACACATCAAGTTTTTAGCGCCGCTGCCAGGGAGTGAAAATTAATCTTGATTTTTATTTTATATTTTTGTTTTTAGATTAGATCTAACCCTTAGGAGTAGTGTTAATTAGATTAGTGTATATTCTTGTATACTCTGTATATTTTGTATATTTGTTAGTTTATTTGATTGCTTGTATATTTGTTTGCGTATTTAATTGTTTTTCTAATACACTGTTCTGGTCGATAACTCGATACGGCTTATCCACTTCCATTGGATACGGTGTATCTAACTTTCTGTCCAATACAACATATTCATTCAACTAATTAATACGGCGTATTCACTTCAATTGAATACGACGTATCGATCATCTGAAACAGAATCAAAATCTTAGTTTTCATATTTGATTTCCATGCTAAAAAAATTTCTATCCTAAAGAGCCTATCCTACTGATTGTTTATCCCTTGTTACAGGTAGTGCATGACAAGGAGTTCTATGAGCGAACTATTTACGAAGAACCTAAACGAGAATTTTGATCATCTAGGAGACACTTCAAGACACTAAGTCTTGACGAATTGAGATCGCCTGATTTCAATTTATTTTATGACCAAGAATACTCGAAGGAAGAAGCGGAAATAATGGTGGAAAATATGGAGCAATACATGAGCAAGACCCGACCTGACTATGGATCGGGGGTTGCTAGGCCTAAAATTGAAGACAAGGATTGAACTAAATGGCCAATTTCTCAAGGAACTACGTACCAACACCTTTAGTGGTTCGGATCATGAAGATGCGAACAAACACATTGAGAAAATTCTTGAGATCGTCGATCTATTCCACATTCCAAATATTACTATAGACCAAGTGATGCTTAGAGCATTCCTTATGTCCTTAAGTGGAGCCGCAAGCCATTGGCTGAGAAACAAACCAACTGGTTTAATTACAACTTGGGATGGTCTCAAAACAAAATTTTTGAACAAATATTGCCCACCTGCGCGAACTGCAAAGAAAATAGAGGAAATCAACAACTTGCAGCAAGAACTTGATGAAAACCTTTTCTAAGTATGGGAGCGATTTAAAGAACTCTTGATGAAGTGTCCTCAACACTATTTAACAGAGATACATGAGGTAATCTTGTTCTATAATGGATTAGGAATTCCTACTCGACATATTCTTGATTCAAAAGGTGCAATACCATCTAAGACTGCTGCTGATGCAAAGGTGGCCATCCAAGAAATGACCGAATACTCTCAAAAATGGCACAATGGAACATCTAGGTCAAGAAGTACCGAAACATCTTATGGATTGGCAGCTATACAAGCACAACTCAATAATCTTGTAAGAGACATCAAGAAAGTGAATGAAAAAGTCTATGCTGCTTAAGTCGGATGCGAACAATGCAAAGGACCCCATTACACCAAAGATTTCCCACTCAAAGAAGAAGAGAAAAACCTCGAAGAAGCTTACTACACGCAATTTGGTAGACCTTTTTAAGGAGGGGGATATAGAGTAGCAGCTCCAGGATTCTATCAAAGGAACAACGCAAATCCTTCGTACCAAGAACGAATGCAATCTATGGAAGATACCCTAAGTAAGTTTATGAGTGAATCAGCAAAGAGACATGAAGAAAACTCCAATTTGATTAAAGAAACATGAGCTTCAACGGATGTTGCCACTCAAAACCAAGGAGCATCGATTAAAACTTTGGAGATTCAAATCGGGCAAATAAGCAAGGTACTATGGGAAAGAGGATTTGGAAGTCTACCTAGCTCTACTGAAGCGAACCCGAGAGATCAAGTCAAGTCGATTTCAACTACTATTGAAGCTTATTCATGCCCGATACACCGTATTGGATATTCCCAATACGCCGTATCCACTGGACAGAACCGTACACTGATGTACGAGACAAGACAAATGACGATTCTGTTTCCAAGTCATTTGAATGGTTACTACTATGAAGAAATGAAACTGTCACACCCCGACAATGGTGGAAACTCGAGAATGCAACATAATGATCAATCATAACAAAAGATACAAAATAGAGAAAACTACATTACATAAACTTCAAGTGCTATGAAGACCATCCACCTTGAACAAACTCGAGTGATGTCCCAAATCACAACTAAAATCCAAAATCTCATACAATTATTCTAATGCCCACACAGGGGTCCATAATCCGAACTTAATCCAAAACATCCAAATACTAAAATCAAACAACAAGCAAGCAATACTTCACATGAAAATCCACTTGGGATACTTCTAAGTCTGCTAACACAATCACCAAACTATTCTTCTTTCACATCATCTGAAAATGATACTCGAAAACGTCAAAAATAATGTTGGTGAGCTCGTAGGTTTGACCTTAAACCCAAAAGTTGTGCCAATATTTCAATAGTGGACAATAGTGCTATATGACAGTGAATATATGCAAGCAACCTTATCATCACCGCTAATCAATAACTATATGTCACTTACGCACCTAAAGGGCCTACCAGCTGGAGCACTAAAATTAGAGCAGGACCACACACAAACCTGGGTAGGCGTACCCATTCATTCCAATCACACAAATACTGGGTAGGCGTACCCATCCGTTCCAAACAATCATACAATACATAATATTCACATAACGGAATAAGCACGTAACTTATCCCATAAGCAAAACCACATTTTGCACACATCAATTCAAAACATTTCATAACACATTTGAGTATCATTTTCCTCTAACGGAAAAACTAGTAAAAGTAAGGCTACGAGAACTCACCTTAAACAAGTCTTTAGCAACCAAATGTCAATCACACAATAAATGCAACGACGCCCGCACACGACCTAGTCCAGTTAATGTCCCAGTTTAATCACCAACTTCCAAAACAATCTTCACGTTTGATGCATAGAGTTTAGACGCGTTGTACAATTACCCAAAACAATTTAGTGGTGTGATAGTTGACGACATTTCTCCATAATCATATCAATCTCATTACTCGATAATACATACTTATACTAGTTAGAGAAAATAGATAGGTAATATAAGTAAATATTTATAATTAATAATTATAAATATATCTCGACAAGTCCATTCAGTAACCTTAGTCACTTTAAAAGAATCATGATCCGATTGATAATGAAACGTTTACTCATAATAAACACATTAGAGAAATTTCGAGAAAAATTACATTTTTTGTCTTTTAGTGAATTTTTAAATAAATAAAATAATTAAATAATATTTTATTATTTAAAATAAAAAATCATGTAAGTATAAACTTTTTACGCAATTTCGACATGACACGTACGCTCTTACAACATTTTCCAAGGTTTCAAACCTTATTTTCAACACTTTTTACCAATTCGAAACTTTTTGACAAAATTCCAAAAGTCTCAATCTTTAACGTTTACTAAACGTTCTTCCCAAAATATCATTCAATATCACTTTGTAAATACATTTTCACTTTTAAAAGTCCATCAAAACTCTCATAATGACTAAATATCGCTTATCCATTAAGATATTTATAAGTCAAAAATACCATCCAAGTCCAAAATCAAGGTTCATTTACATATATAAGCATATACTTATAAGTAAAAAATAATCCGGACCACAATAAGCCCTCCCATTAAGCCACGGCTTAAATGGACTTATCAGGCCGTGAGCCCATATGCTCAAAAATACGTATAACAAGCTTAAAAATAAGCTAGTAAGCTACATATCGCATTTGGTTACTACCATAAGCCTCAAAAATAGTCCACAAACATATGTCATAACACAAAATAGTCAAAAATCACTTCCCTTGTGATTTCAATAAATGACGTGGGCATATAAGCCCAAATAAGCCACAAAATAAGCTCAAAATAAGCTATACAAGCTATTATCAAAAATAAGCTATCTAGCAACATATGTTATTCAACCATCACGACCACAACATCAAAAATACAAAAACCCTTTTTTTTTTACAACCCACGAACCAAACACCCCTTATTTTATCCGTTTCGCTTCCAAAAATCGATTTTCACAACGATCAACTTGTACAACTAACATCTATGCATCAAAATAAACCCAAAAGGACAAATGAAATTTAAATTTGAAAACTTATAAGAAAATCTTCAAATTTATAGATTTTGACACGAACCGGACAACCCAAACGTTATTCAAATGAATATCCAAACACTCGTATCAACCCGAAATATCACGTTCTCGATCAAAGTTGGAAAATATATGGTGGATTGGTGGTGGTTTAGGGGCGGACGAACACACACACACACACACACACTTGAGTGTGTGTTTTATTTTTTTGAAATGAACTATGTGTAAAAATGAGGATAAGGAAAGCATCTTATGTACAATTTGGACAAGGTTAGCTAAAATTAAGCCACCTTGTCTCCCTTGACTTCTTTTGACCGGCCATGGAATCCAAAGGGGACTCGGGCCTTTCTTTTCGTGTCAGGATCGCTTAAATACTTGTAAAACTCAACCGTAAAATTTACCCCAAAGTTAATTAGCATTTTTATTCACCTTAAAAATAGTTTTCCATTAAACTCGAGTATTCACACGACATATTTTCACTTTAAACCCTTTCAAAACTCATTTAGACATTAACGGACGTGTCAGACTCACTTTTTCGGCATTGCTCAAAATTCGCAGGTCAAACCACCCAGAATACAAATAACACAGTAATACCTTCCAAAAGAGATTATAATCACAATAAACCATAAATCACCACAATTATCATAAAATCACCACCGTTAACACGGTACAAGATCTGAATAAACTGATAAAAGTCAAATAGTCAAAGGACTATAAATGAAATATTCAGAACATAAAAAGAGCAAAGGTTATATTCTATCCCCTTAAAATAATTTTGTCCCTAAAATTCAACTACTAACATCACTAAACAAAAGCAGGTACTTTAATTTCATCTGATCTTCACATTCCCATGTGAATTCAGGGCAACATTTTGAATTCCATCGAACCTTGACGATGGCAATCCTACTACGCTTCCTTTTCTTCGCAAAGCGTACCACACCTTTCCAAGGAGACACTTTGAGCAAGATATAGTCACCTACACTAAAGTCTAGAGGCTTCCTCCTCTTATCAACATAATTTTTTTGACGATCATGCGTAGTCTTAAGTCTATCCTTAATCTACGAGATATTCTTAGTACTCTCTTGCACTAACTCATGTCCTATCAACTGACCTTCTCCAACCTCAGCCCACATAATTGGTGAACGACACTTTCTACCATACAATGCCTTAAACGGAGCACATCTCACACTAGCATGATAACTATTGTTATACAAAAACTCAACCAACGGAAGATGAACATCCCAACTTCCTTTAAAGTCTAGGACGCACGCTCTAAGCATGTCTTCCAAAGTCTGAATAGTACGCTTACTCTGACCATCGGTCTGATGGTTATAAGCCGTACTTATGTCTAAACGGGTTCTTAATGCCTCTTGCATTGACTGCCAAAACCTTGATGTGAAACGACTATCACGATCCAATATAATCGAGATTGGCACACCATGTATAGCAACTATCTCATTCAAATACAATCTAGCCAACCTTTCCATCTTATAATCCTCACGCATAGGTAGAAAATGAGCAGACTTAGTCAATCGGTCCACAATGACCCAGATTTTGTCATGCCCACTACTAGTCCTAGGCAACTTAGTCACAAAATCCATAGCTATCCCTTCCTATTTCCATACGAGAATCTCAGGCTGCTGAAGCAAGCTAGATGGCCTTTGATGCTTAGTCTTAACCATCAAACAAGTCAAACACTTACTAACATACTCAGCTATATTCTTTTTCATTCCACGCCACCAATACCTATCTCTCAAATAATAATACATCTTATCAGCTCCTGGGTGTACTGAGTACTTCAACTTTTGGGCTTCATCCATTATCAGGGTTCTTACCTCACCCTTCAAAGGTACCCATATTCGATCCAGGTAGTACAAAGTCCTATCACTTCTCTGTTCTATCATATCATCCAAACCTCTCTGCAATCCTGCAAACTCATCCACAGCCTCCTTCAGAGCCGCCAGTATCCTATCTTTGATACTCGATTAAAGGGTCATATTTATAGCTCTAACTCTCTTAGGATTTACTCTTTCCTTCTTACTTAAGGCATTAGCCACCACATTCGCCTTACCAGGATGGTAGCGAATTTCACAGTCATAATCACTAAACAACTCTATCCAGCGACGCTGTCGCATATTTAATTCTTTTGGACTATTGATTTGCTGAAGACTCTTATGATCCGTATAGATGACACTATTAGTGCCATACAGATAATGTCTCCAGATCTTAAGTGCAAACACGACCGCACCCAACTCCAAATCATGGGTAGTATAATTCTTCTCATGAATTTTTAACTACCTAGACGCATAGGCTATCACCTTACCTCTTTGTATTAACACACAACCTAGTCCTATTTCAGATGCATCACAAGATACCATAAAGTCTTCTGGTCCATCGGGGAGAGCTAGAACAGGCGCATTACACAACTTATCCTTTAAGGTTTGAAATGCCAATTCTTGTTCCTCACCTCAATCGAAAACCTTACACTTTTAAGTCAAAATAGTAAGAGACTTAGCTATCTTAGAAAAGTTCTCAATGAACCTATGGTAAAATCTAGCCAATCCTAAGAACAAACGAACCTTAATCGGAGTTCTAGGGGCTTTCCAGTTCTTAACAACTTCAATCTTACTAGGGTCTACATGAATCCCATCACCATTTATCACATGCCCAAGAAACTACACTTCTCTTGGCCAGAATTCACAGTTAGAAAACTTAGCATACAGTTTCTCCTTTTTGAGCAGTCCCAAGACTAACCTTAAGTGTTCTACATGCTCCTCTCGAGTCTTAGAGTTGATTAAAATATCGTCTATAAATACTATCACAAACTTATCAAGATAAGGCCTACAAACTCTATTCATCAAATCCATACATACCGCTGGTGCATTAGTCAGACCAAATGGCATTACGGTGAACACGAAATGTCCATAACGAGTTCTAAATGCAGTCTTTGGAATGTCATCCTCATGCACTCTCAACTGATGCTATCCAGACCTAAGATCTATCTTCCAGAAAAACTATGACCTTTGCAGTCGATCAAATAGGTCATCAATTCTTGGAAGAGGATAACGATTCTTAATAGTCAACTTGTTTAACTCTCTATAATCAATGCACATCCTAAAAGAACCATCATTCTTCTTTACAAACAATATCGGTGCTACCCAAGGCGACAAACTTGGTTGAATGAAACCTTTGTCTTGGAGTTCCTTGAGTTGTCCTGACAACTCCTCCAATTCAGAAGGTGCCAAACAATAAGAAGACTTTGCTACCAGCGTTGCTCCAGGGGTTAACTCAACCTGGAACTTAATTTCCCGAATATGCGGTAATCCAAATAGATCATCCGGGAATACCTTAGGAAAATCTCTAACCACAACAATCTCTTATTGTTTCTTATCACTAACCTTAGCACTCATCAAGAGTCTTGCTTTCTCTTCCGGTCTCTCTCCTAATACTCTAAGCACCTTGACATCCGGTAGTGGTATCCTCACTACCTTCTTATGGCAAATTATTTCAGCCTTAAAATTCGACAACCAGTCCATACCTATAATCACATCAAAACTCCCATGCCCAAAAGGTATCAAATCGATGTCAAAGATAAGACCCTCAATTTATAGTTTATAACCCTTAATAACCTTATTAATCTTTACTAGCTGCCCGTTAGCTATCTTAATCTCATATCTGAAACCTAAGTCGTTGGGCTCTAAGCCTAACAAAGGTATGAAAGTAGTGGAAACAAAACTATAGTTAGCACCAGAGTCAAATAAGGTAGTGGCAAAATGATTGTTTAAAGTAAACGTACCCGTCACAATGTTCGAATCCTGGCGAGCTTCCTCTGCTCCTAACATAAATTTCCCTACCCTAGCCTGGTTCCCTTAGTTACCATGACCATAACCCTCGTTATTCACAGCAACTTGATTTAGACGATTTTCTTTCGGTCCTTGTGCCTTATTAAATCTACGACAAGCTGACCTAACATGGTCGGTACTACTACACTCATAACATGCCTTAACAGTTGGGTTTCTAGCATTGACAGGATTCACATTCCTTGGCACGCCTCTACAATCCTTTGCCAAATAACCCGGGCAGTTATAGTTGAAGCGTCTGCGATAAGGCCCTCCGAGTGCATGGTAGGAGTTGCAGGTGGTACACTTAGCCCAAGTACCCATATTCTCTCTTTCTATAGGGTTTACAGTAGTAGCAAAAGCATTCCCAGTCTTAGTCCTCTTACTATCATCCCTACCATTCTTATCCTTGCTAGTTTCCCCTACATTTCCTCTTTTCTCAACCTTCTTAATTGATCCATTTCTTACAGCCTCATCGGTCACTGCACCAGAAATCTGCATTTCCTTTTTTATAGTCTTTGGCTCCATTGCTGCCACCATCCTATAGATCTGTGGGGCAAGGCCATACACATACCTCTCAATCATTCTACTCTCTGTGGTTACCAAATGCGAGACTATCCTCGCCAACTCATGAAACCTATTAGTATACGCAGCATGGCCTGCCCGGACCATGGTATGATTCCACAAATCAGTTTCTAACTTTTGCATCTCATGACTAGGAAAAAAATCTTCAATCATCAATAACTTAAAGTCATTCCATTACATACTAACAGCAACTCCCTGGCTTAGCGTGTGGATCTGAGAGTTCCACCATGTCAAAGCCTTACCCACAAATGAACTTGCAGTGTATTTCACTTTTTGGTCAACACTACAACTACTCATATCTTGTACGTTCTTCATTTTCTCAATCCAACAAGTAAGAACTATAGCACCTCCCTTACCATCATATTCCTTAGGGTTACAACCTACCCGATTTCCATTTACTATCATATTCCTAACATTCTCCTGAACGTTCTTATGGGTGTACTAAGTACTTCGACTTATGGGCTTCATCTATTATCAGGGTTCTTACCTCACCCTTCAAAGGTACCCATATTTGATCCAGGTAGTACAAAGTCTCATCACTTCTCTATTCTATCATCTCATCCAAACCTCTCTACAATTATGCAGACTCATCCACAGCCTCCTTTTAAGCCGCCAATATCTGTATAGATGACACTCTTAGTGTCATACAAATAATGTCTCCAGATCTTAAGTGCAAACACGACCGTAGCCAACTCTAAATCATGGGTAGTATAATTCTTCTCATGAATTTTCAACTGCCTAGACGCATAAGCTATCACCTTACCTCTTTGCATTAACACACAACCTAGTCCTATTTCGGACGCATCACAATATACCATAAAGTCTTCTGGTCCATCAAGGAGAGCTAGAACAGGCGCATTACATAACTTATCCTTCAAGGATTGAAATGCGAATTCCTGTTCCTCACCCTAATCGAAAACCTTACACTTCTGAGTCAAGATAGTAAGAGACTTAGCTATCTTTGAAAAGTTCTTAATGAACCTACAGTAAAATCCAGCCAATCCTAAGAACGAACAAACCTTAGTCGGAGTTCTAGGGGCTTTCCAATTCTTAACAGCTTCAATGTTACTAGGGTTTACATAAATCCCATCACCATTTATCACATGCACAAGAAACTGCACTTCTTTTAGCCAGAATTCACAGTTAAAAAACTTAGTATACAGTTTCTCCTTTTTGAGCAGTCCCAAGACTAACCTTAAGTGTTCTACATGCTCCTCTTAAGTCTTAGAGTAGATTAAAATATCGTCTATAAACACTATCATAAAGTTATCAAGATAAGGCCTATAAACTCAATTCATCAAATCTATAAATACCGCTGGTGCGTTAGTCAGACCAAAGGGTATTACATTGAACTTGAAATGTCCATAACGAGTTCTAAATGCAGTTTTTGGAATGTCATCCTCATGCACTCTCAACTGATGGTATCCAGACCTAAGATCTATCTTCGAGAAAAACTGCAACCCTTACAGTTGATCAAATAGATCATCAATTCTAGGAAGTAGATAACGATTCTTAACAGTTAACTTGTTTAACTCTCTATACTCAATGCACATCCTAAAAGAACCATCCTTCTTCTTTACAAACAATACTGGTGCTCCCTAAGGAGACAAACTTGGTCGAATGAAACCTTTGTCTTGGAGTTCCTTGAGTTGTCTCGACAACTCCTCCAATTAAGAAGGTGCCAAACGATAAGGAGACTTTGCTATCGGCGTTGCTCCAGGGGTTAACTCAACCTGGAACTCAATTTCCTGAATAGGCAGTAATCCAGATAGATCATCCGGGAATACCTCAGGAAAATCTCTAACCACAATAATCTTTTCTTGTTTCTTATCACTAACCTTAGAACTCATTAAGAGTCTCGCTTTCTCTTTCGGTCTCTCTCCTAATACTCTAAGCATCTTGCCATCCGGTAGTGGTATCCTCACTACCTTCACATGATAAATTACTTCAGCCTTAAAATTGGACAACCAGTCCATAACTATATTCACATCAAAACTCTGATGCCCAAAAGGTATCAAATTGATGTCAAAGACAAGACCCTCAGTTTCTAGTTTACAACCCTTAATAACCTTATCAATCTTTACTAGCTGCCCGCTAGCTATCTCAATCTCATATCTAAAACCTAAGTCGCTAGGCTCTAAGCCTAACAAAGGTATGAAAGTAGTGGAAACAAAACTATAGTCGGCACTAGAGTCAAATAAGGTAGTGGCAAAATGATTGTTTAATGTAAACGTAACAGTTACAATGTTTGGATCATGGCGGGCTTCCTTTGCTCCTAACATGAATTGCCCTACCCCTAGCCTGGTTTCTTTAGTTTCTACGACCCTAACCCCCGTTATTAACACCAACTTGATTTGGATGATTTTCTTCTGGTCCTTGTGCCCTATTCAATCTAGGACAAGCTGACCTGAAATGGTCGGTACTACCACACTCATAACATGCCCTAACAGTTAGGTTTCTAGCATTGACGGGATTTACATTCCTCGGCACACCTCTACAATCCTTTGCCAAATGACCCGGGCAGTTACAGTTGAAGCATATGCGACAAGGCCCTCCGGGTGCATGGTAGGAGTTGCAGGTGGTACACTTAGGCTAAGTACCTATATTCTCTCTTCCGACAGGGTTTATAGTAGTAGCAAAAGCATTCCCAGTCCTAGTCCTCTTATTATCATCCCTACCATTCTTATCCTTGCTAGTTTTCCCTAGATTTCCTCTTTTCTAAACCTTCTTAATTAATCCATTTCTCACAGCCTCATCGGTCAGTGTACTAGAAATCTGCACTGCCTTTTGTTTAGTCTTTGGCTCCGTTACTGCCACCATCCCACAGATCCGTGGAGCAAGGGCATACACATACCTCTTAATCATTCTACTCTCTGAGGTTACCAAATGAGGGACTAACCTAACCAAATCATGAAACCTATCAGTATACGCAACATGGGCTGCCCCAACCATGGCGTGATTCCACAACTTAGTTTCTAACTTTTGCATCTCATGACTAGGACAAAACTCTTCAATCATCATAAACTTAAAGTCATTCCATGACATATTAACAGCAACTTCCTGGCTTAGCGTGATGATCTAAGATTTCCACTGTGTCAAATCCTTACCCACAAATGAACCAGCAGTGTATTTTACTTTTTGGTCAACACTATAACCACTCATATCTTGTACGTTCTCCATTTTCTCGATCCAACGAGTAAGAACTACAACACCTCCCTTACCCACAAATGAACCAGCAGTGTATTTTATTTTACAAGCTAAGAACTCCTTATATAAACAACCTACCCGGTTGCCATTTACTATCATATTCCTAACGTTCTCCTGAACATTCTCATTAACCACATTACTATTCTGATTTCCAACATTTTCTCGGTTACTATCTTGCATGGCGGGTAAGAGGTTCTGCAATTGTTGGGCAATGATCGTTGAGAAGTCGGGTGCTCCCCCATTGGCTCCCTTTACATTCCCATTGACTTCCTCTACACCCCCATTAGCTCTCAAACCCTGGTCATTTCCTTGACCATTCAAATCATCAACACGCTCATCATTACCTTCCCAGGGTCTTCCCCTTTCAACTCTACCAACTCCTACACCCATTCCCCCTCCTAATGATTCGGCAGCAGGCTGGCCAGCACTTCGGGTCCTTATCCTTAGCAGCATTATCTATACGAGGGAGAACATGGGCAACATTAGGTAGGCAAGAAGACTCACATATATATAGAATATCTTACTATATATATATATAACTATACACATAACACCTCCCTTCGGTGTCCACAAAGATTTATATGAACGACATTACTAAGTATGAGTGAGTTGTGATACGCTTATAACTACGTTGGCCACCATACTTATATTCTCATCTTTTCCCAGTCATATTCAATATTGAGCTCACACATCTCACTGAATGACATAACTAAAGCACCAAACCGCAAACACACAAAAGCAAACAAAAGCGGAACACCACGCACATAGATCATATACGTAACTAAACGATGGATCTTAGGTTATAGTCTAGGCCAATCCACCTAGTTCTCTATAACCTAGGCTCTGATTACCAATCTGTCACATGGCGGAAACTCGGGAATGCAACATAATAATCAATCATAACACAAGATACAAAATAGAGAAAACTACATTGCATAAACTTCAAGTGCTATGAAGACCATCCACCTTGAACAAACTCGAGTGATGTCCCAAATCACAACTAAAATCCAAAATCTCATACAATTATTCGAATGCCCACACAAAGGTCCATAATCCAAACTTAATCCAAAACATCCAAATACTAAAATCAAACAACAAGCAAGCAAGACTTCACATGAAAATTTACTCGGAATACTTCCAAGTCTGCTAACATAATCACCAAACTATTCTTCTTTCACATCACCTGAAAATGATACTCGAAAACGTCAACAATAATGTTGGTGAGCTCGTAGGTTTGACCTTAAACCCAAAAGTTGTACCAATATTTCAACAGTAGACAATAGTGTTATATGACAGTGAATATATGCAAGCAACCTTAGCATCACCGCCAATCAATAACCATATGTCACTTACGAACCTAAAGGGCCTACCAGCTGGAGCACTAAAATTAGGGTAGGACCACACACAAATCTAGGTAGGCGTACCCATCCGCTCCAATAATCACACAAATACTGGGTAGGTATACCCATCTGCTCCAAACAATCATATAACACATAATATTCACATAGTGGTCATAAGCACGTAACTTGTCCTAAAAATAAAACCATATTTCGCACAGATCAATTCAAAACATTTCAAAACACATTTGAGTATCATTTTCCCCCAACGGAAAAACCAATAAAAAGTAGGGCTACAAGAACTCACCTCAAGCAAGTCTTTAGCAACCAAATTTCAATCACACAGCAAATGCAAAGACGCCCGCACACGACCTAGTCCAGTTAATGTCCCAATTTAATCACCAATTTCCAAAACAATCTTCACGTTTGATGCATAGAGTTTAGACGCGTTGTACAATTACCCAAAACAATTTATTGGTGTGATGGTTGACAACATTTCTCCACAATCATATCAATCTCATTACTCAATAATACATACTTATACTATTTAGAGAAAATAGATAGGTAATATAAGTAAATATTTATAATAAATAATTATAAATATATCTCGACAAGTCCATTCGGTAACCTTAGTCACTTCAAAATAATAATAACCGGGTTGATAATGAAACGTTTACTCATAATAAACACATTAGAGAAGTTTCAAGAAAAAAATATATTTTTCGTCTTTTAGTGAATTTATTAAATAAATAAAATAATTAAATAATATTTTATTATTTAAAATCAAAAATCATGTTTTTAAGAAAATTTCTAAGTATAAACTTTTTATGAAATTTTGAATGACCCGTACGCTCTTACAACATTTTCCAAGGTTTCAAATCTTATTTTCAACACTTTTTACCAATTCGACACTTTTCGACAAAATTCCAAAAGTCTCAATCTTTAACGTTTACTAAACGTTTTTCCCAAAATATCATTCAATCTCACTTTGTAAACACATTTTCACTTTCAAAAGTCAATCAAAACTCTCATAATGACTAAATAACGCTTATTGGGCTGTAAGGCCCAATAAGGGTCCATAAGATATTTATAAGTCCAAAATACGATCCAAGTCCAAAATCAAGGTCCATTTATATATATATATAAGCATATACTTATAAGTAGAAAATAATCCGGACCACAATAAGCCCTCCCATTAAGCCACGGATTAAATGGACTTATTGGGCCGTGAGCCCATAGGCTCAAAAATACGTATAATAAGCTTAAAAATAAGTGTTGATCCTAGTTAACTTCTAATGATCAAATTCTTTAAGCTTGTTTAAGGTTTAGTTATGCTAGATAAATCTAACACAACTTAGTTTAAGAAACTTTGTTTGATAATACTAACGATTCTACGGAATCTAATCTTTAATATAAGAAGAATTCTTCAGTTTCACAAAACAATATAATTTCAACAATAAAAGCTCCAATATTATTATTACAAATAATACGAATACTCTCTTAGTATTAGAGTTACAAAACCTTGAAGCTATGAATTATACGACTAAGATACATAAAACTCTATGCCCTAGGACCTCCTTTTATATACCAAGGAATCCTAGTCGATTTACAATATATTACCAAAACTTAGATTATTCTTAAAGATCTATTCTATAAATAACAATCCTTATCTCATAAGTAATCTTGATCTTCAAGCAATCTTTATCTTTTAATAGTTTTAATCTTTCAGCAGTTGTAACTTTGTACCAGCAGCATTAACTCTTAGCAAGCAATAGTAACTTATACACCAGCAGCATTAATTGTGTACAAACAGTAGTAACTACTTAAAAAAATTAATCTTCACCAGCAGTACTAACTTTACTCTAGCAGTACTAGCATGTACTAGCCGTATTAACTACTTAGCATATTTTTCATTATCTTTGTGCTAGCAGTAGTAACACAAACCTTATCAGCAGTAACTTCAAGAAGGCTTTTAATCCTAACAATCCTCCCCTAAAATTGATGTAAACTTGATATTCTTCTTCAAAATCATCAAGTTTCATTCAAAGCTTCATAATCATTAGGAGGATGCTTCCAAACACTTCATTGATTCTTGAGTTGTTTTGTAAGAAGTTTAAGAAGCTGATAACACATTTCATTCCAAAGATCAGCTTGCAGCTTCCTATTTAGCATACCTGTGATTATAGGTGCTGTAAGAGGATATCTCTTTTCTACCAACATATGAATGTGCACATTTTGCTTCCTCAATGAATGTACTCCACATGAATCATATAGCTTCCAATCCAATACTTTGTAGTCTGATTGATTTTTCCATACATTATCCTCTACATGTGGTTCAAACATTGTCTTTAAATCTCCATATAAAACTAAATCTAAGTCCTCCACTAGTCTTGTTGATCCATACTTAGCTTTTACCAATTTGTACAAAGTTTCCAAGTCTTCTCTGTTAAAACTTTTAAGCATGACACTAAGTACATCTTTGAACTTCCATCAACCCTGATTATCTGGCAATAGCTTTTCTTCCCCTCTTTATGAATCTTCCAGTCAATAATGCTTGGAGATTTAACAGCCAAAGGAATAGCATCAAGTGAAACATCTTCTTCATCTGGCATGACTTCCATTAGTCTTTTAAGCTCTGTTGTTTCTTTGTCATCTTCTAACTTTTTCTTTTTAGAGCTTTCTTGTTCCAGTTCTTCTCCTGCTCTCTTAGAACTTCCTTCTGCTCTTGTCTCACTGCCTTCTGCTCTTACTTCACTACCTTCCACCAATTCTATATCCATGTTTACAAATGTGTTTACCCTCTTCATAGCTTTGTCAAATAAATTCTGAATATCATCAAAGCTTTTCTTCTTTAATTGATTATGCTTGTATCCAGCCATGTTTGTCAGATAAGTAGACATTGTTTTTCTCTTTTAAGCTTTAGTTGGTGGTTTGTTCCTCTTTTCTTGAGCTCTCATTGCTGCAAAGTGTTTCTTTCTTGCTTTTAAGAGTTGTACAAACAATTTGGACTTCTCTTCAATACTTAACTTTTCTTGTTCTTCTGCTTGCATTTGTTAAGACATTTGATAATCAACATTTATCATTGCATGCACATTATCCCATTCTTCTGTCAAGGCAACATTGGCTTCTTATTCTTTTTTAGCTTTCTCTCTTGCAAGTCTTACTTCCTTATCAAATTCAGCTTGTAACTTTGAAGTAATTTTTTCATCAATCCTAATTAGTTCTTTCTTCTTCATAGGCTTCTCAGGTTCTACCATTTTGCCTTTACCTTTGTCCTGAACCTTGACCTGTGATGGTTGTTGTGAAGAATGTGTTGTTGTTGTTGTTGTTATAGATTCCACTGGCTCTTTGAAGACAATTCGTTTCACCTTGGGCTTTGCTGTTTTTAATTCTTCAATTGCTTGAGCCAAAGTAATTTCTTCAGAAGTTATTAGAATAGTTGTTACGGCAGTACTAACAGTTGTAGCAACACAAATGGTACTAACTACATCATCTTTCTTACTATCAGGAACTCCTTGTTCAACAACAAATACCTCTTCACTAGCAAGATCACTTGTATTAAATATTAAATCATCACCATACCTCCCCTGAGTTTCATCAACCAATGTAAACTCTGTATCTTTATCAATGTCATTAATTTTCCTCTCTTGTTTAGATGCATCCTCCTGATCACCCAAACTAGCTTCATCAGAGGAAATTATTCTTGCAGATCTACCAACCTTGTATAATCGTTTGAGCTTGTGAGTTCTTGAACCTCTTTTCTTCTCTAACTTCTTGAATCTCAATTTCAAACTTGTAATCTCCTAAGCTTAAGCAGTCTTTGTGCTCTCCAGATCAAGCACTCTTTGTTTCAATTTGGTATAAAATTCCATCAATTCCTTAAGTTTCATACTATGCTCATCACTTCGAGGTATGTTAACTCCTGCGAGCAGTGAATCATTGAAAGTTTTAGATACATTCTCAAACCCAGTTTGAGCAATAGTATCTCTCATGGTTTCTTGGCGCCTAAGACCACTACCTAAACTAGTTCTAAAGGAACTTGGTTCATTAAGTGTTTCCTTGGATTGGGTCTTAGTGATGTTACCCCTATCATGCGCTGCATCTAAGCTAGTAGCAGTAGTGGCAACCCTTTCCAAACTGTCATCCATCTCCTCATAGACAGCCTCATCTGCAACATTGTCTATAGGACTACTAGGCTAAAGTACCTCAATGTCCTTTCTCTTTGGCTTCCTAGGTATTTGTTTCTTTTGAGGTTGAGATGTTGATGGTTGAATAATGGTGGGTGTGTGATGGGGATCAGCAAGATTTACTAAACCTTCACCCTTTTCTTCTTGAGCTTGTACCATCATTTTTGGAAATAAGGGTGTTTCTCTTCTAAAAAAGCCTTTCCCTACCCTTCTCATGTTTCCAAAAATCTTCTTAGTGTGAGAGGATGTAACATAAATCCTTTTATGACTTGACATTCCTTCCAGTTGCTTCTCCAAAAACACTTGTACAAATCTTGGATACATCAAGAATTTGCCAGACACATTCTCCAAGTTCCTCACCATACTTTCAAAAATGTATTTTGAAAAGTTGAACTTCTGGTTTGTAGCTAAACAGATAATTGCAGAAGCCATAGTGCTACTAAATTCATTCCATGCAGTAGTCTTAGCAATTAGGCATTGCAAAATGGTATGAATAAGGAATTTTCATTGAGGAGAAAAGAATGCCTTATAGAATGTAAGCTTCTATGAAAGTTTTTCATACCCCATCCTTGTAAGTTCTTTAAAAATGGTAGCATTTGGCTAGCAATCCGTACCTTCCTCATCATTCAGTTGAAGGTCATGTCTAATAGATGCTTTAGTAACGATTATCTTCTTCCCATCTACTAGGGCTTGTAACTATACTTCCCCATTGAAAGGTTTCACCTTAATAGTAGCCCAGAATTGTTCAATGCACAAAGTATAGATAGTGGGAATGATCGTTAGTATATATCTTATAGGGTTTACATTCAGAAAATCCACTATCTGCTCAAACCCTTCACTTTCAGCAGGTTTAGATAAAAATGCGACCAAATTGTGAGTATCAGCAAACTATAAGGTCGTCATTGTGTTGGGTTTTGATGATGAATGATGAAATTGAGTTAGGGTTTGTGATTAGAGAGTATATGATTGAATGAAATCAAATAAATGAGTGAATGAAACCCTTAATCGAAGTATTTATGAAAATACCCACAACAGCATTAACATTCACCAGCAGTTGTAAGTTATGCCTAGCAGCATTAACTTTCAACACTAGTAGTAAGTTTATGCCTAGCAGCATTAACTTTCAACAGCAGTAGTAAGTTATGCCTAGCAGCATTAACTTTCAACAACAGTAGTAAGTTATGCCTAGCAGCATTAACTTTCAACAGCAGTAGTAAGTTATGCCTAGCAGCATTAACTTTCAACAACAGTAGTAAGTTATGCCTAGCAGTATTAACTTTGAGTTACCAGCATTACCTCCAATTCCAGTCCAAACACTCTCTGTTTTTTAATATATTTAACTCTCTTTTTGTTTTTCAACTCACAACTTCTCTCAATTCTTTTACTCACCAAATCACTCTTTCTGTTTTTACACATCTCTCTTTCTGTTTTTATTCTCACCAACTCTCTTAATTCTTTTTCTTACAATTTTCACAATTTTAATTATACCAGCAGTATTAAGTATAACTAACAGCATTAACTTAGCAGTATTAAATATAACTAGCAGCAATAATTATACTTAACAGCAGAAACTTTTAATGACATGAATAACAATACTAATTCATACAAAACTCTACAAAAACTTAAAGAGATAATAGATTTTAAGGATTTAGCATTCCAATACTAGCAATCAAACATTGAAACCTACTTACATCAAAAGCTTTTGTAAGTAAATCTGCAACATTCTTGTCAGTATGGATTTTAACCATATGAATCAACTTCTTTTCATTTCATTCCCGAATAAAGTGATGTCTAATCTCTATATGCTTTGTTTTTAATAAAAAACAAGATTTTTAATTATGAAAATAGTATTGTTATTATCAACAAAGTTTTTTGGTATGCAAGAAATTGTACCCATAATCAAGTAATTGATTCTGAATCCAAAGCACTTGTCCACAACAACTTGAAGCATCCACATATTCGGCTTCTATTGTGGAATTTGCAACCACAGTCTGTTTCTTGCATTGCCATGATATTAATTTACTTCCAAAGAATTGACAACCTCTTGTTATGGACTTCCTATCCAAGCTTGCTCCAGCATAATCACTATCAGTGTATGCTACCAAATCAAATGGAGAATCTTTTGGATATCAAAGACCCAATTTTGGTTGACCTTTTAAGTACCTAAAGATCCTTTTTACAACATGAAGATGTTAAATCTTTGGGTTGACTTGGTATCTTGCACAGGCACATACTTCAAACATAATATCAGGTCTTGAACAAGTAAGATACATCAATGAACCAATCATTGATCTATATAAATGAACATCCACTTCTTTACCATCTTCATCCTTGAGCAAAAGCTTTTGAGTTTCCATAGGTGTGCTTGCTGTCTTGATATCAGTAAAACCAAATTTCTTCAAAATCTCAGTCACATACTTGTCTTGACTAATAAAAATCCGATCCTCATTCTGCTTTACTTGCAGTCCAAAGAAGAATGTGAGTTCACCCATAAAACTCATTTGAAACTTCTTATGCATCATCTTCTCAAACTCAGTGCATAATGACTTCTTTGTAGAGCAAAAAGTGATATCATCTACATACACTTGAACTAACAGAATATCACCTTTGTCGCTTCTGATAAACAAAGTCTTGTCTATCTTTCCTCTCTGAAACCCATTGTCCAACAAATAAGTTGACAAGGTTTCATACCAAGCTCTAGGAGCTTGATGCAGTCCATAAAGTACATTTTCTACTTTGTATACTCTGTCAGGGAAGTCTAGATCTTCAAATTTTGGTCGTTGACAAACATAGAATTCCTCTTCAATCCTACCATAAAGAAAAGCACTCTTGATATCCATCTGGTACACCATAAAGTCTTTAAATGAGGCATAGGCTAAAAATAGCCTAATTGCTTCAATTCTTGCAACAGGGGCAAAGACTTCATCATAGTCAATCCCTTCTTCTTGTGTGTACCCTTGAGCAACCAATCTTGCTTTATTTTTAATCACAATTCCTCTTTCATCCTTTTTATTCCTGAAGACCCATTTAGTGCCTATGGGCCTTTTGCCATTTGGTAAATCCACCAAGGTCCAAACCTTTTGTAATTTAAATTGTAGAAGCTCATCCTGCATAGCTTCTATCCAGCTTGGATCCTTCAATGCATGAATTACCTTTTTGGGTTCTTCTTGTGATAAAAAGCAAGCAAACAAGCAATTTTGAAAGTCTTTATGGTTTGTTCTTTGCTGAACTGAACTAAACAAACCATGTTCTTCCAAATTCTTTGTCATTCTTCTTGTTTGAGGTGCTGAATTCAAGTCTCCAATAATTTGTTCAACTTGATGATCTTTGTGTACTCTTGTAGTTGGAATAGGACTGACAGGCATAAATACATCCAATTTTTTCATGTCAGCCTCTGCACCAACATCTTCATCAACATCTGAATAGACAATGTCTTCCAAAGCAGGCATATTTGGTTCATCTGGAAGTTTAATGCTTGCTTTCTACCAACATCATTAACTTCATTTATGCTAGCATCATTAACATTGTTAGTGCCGTTAACACTAGCATCCTTCTCTTGATCATCTCTTTCATCCTCTTTACTTGGATTACCACCTTCTTTTCCTAGTTCTTCAGTAACCTTCTTTTCATCATCTCCTAAAGGTTTGAATCCAGCATCAGGAGAACTCTTTGAACTTTGAGAGAATGGTAGATCAGCACTCTACAATGGTAGCAGAATGTAATCTTTACCAGGTACTGTCTCCATTCTAGCTTTACCTGCATCATCACATGCTTTTGTACCTGCATTACCATTAGACTGATTTCCTGCAACAACTGGCTTATAATTCATTGACTTTGTTAGTGCATCAATATCAAAAAGCTAATTTGGTCCACTTCCTGCAATATTAGGTGTATTCTCACTAAACTGTACATGCAGGTTCTCTTCAACTATCCTAGTTCTATTGTTGAATACTCTAAATGTTTTGCTATTGATTGAGTACCCAACAAAGAATCCTTCATCAGCCTTACCATCAAACTTGCCTAAGTGATCTATGGTATTAGGAATTGTAACAGGACATCCAAAATGGTCTCATAAAGCCTAAAGCTGGTTTTCTACCAAGAAAAAGTTCATAAGGGGTCTTGTTATGAGGCTTAGTTACTAATACCCTATTTTGCACATAGCAAGCAATATTAACCGCTTCAGCCCAAAAAGTAGTAGATAGCTTAAAATCAGCTAGCATTGTCCTAGCAGCCTTAATTAGTGTTCTATTTTTCCTCTCAGCTACTCCATTTTGTTGAGGAGTTCTAGCTACACTAAATTCTCTCTTAATACCTTTTCTCTCACAAAACTGATTCATCTCCGTATTCTTGAACTCACTTCCATTATCATACCTAATTACCTTAACCCTTTGACCCATTAGATTTTCTACTCTAGTTATAAAGGACTTAAGTATGCCACTAGTCTCATCTTTAGTAGCTAGAAAGAAAACCCTTCTAATCCTACTGTAATCATCTGTGACAACTAGGCAATACATCTTTTTCATTAAGCTTTTTACAAATGTTGGACCAAACAAATCCATGTGCAACATATGTAAAGGTTGGCTGATTGAACTTACTGTTTTGGACTTACAAGAAGCTCTATGTTGCTTTCCCTTTTGACAAGCAACACATGTTTGATTATTTTCAAAAAGTTTTGAAGTCCAAGCC
>BQNB010040775.1:0-47174 GCA_026074375.1 Tanacetum coccineum
TTCTACCCTAATAGGGTTTCTAGTATTTCCAGAGTTAGGAACTGGAGGTGGTAGGATAGTTCCAGACATGATTGGATCTTAATTTTAAAAACTTAGAACATTTTATAAAATTGTTTTTTAAATCAAACCGCTCTAATACCAATTGAATGTCCCAACTAACATGTCTATATGGAATTATGCAACACTAATGAAAACAAATAACACACGGTATAAATTTTCAGTCGTGTAATACTTTATTGATTTAAATTAAATTATTACAAAGTGTTATGGATCACACTTGTTGAATAAAAATGTAAGGTTACCATTTGAACAAGTAAACTTGATAGATTATCAAGTTTACAAGCGAACTTATATAGATCAGCTGACTATCTTGTAACTTTGATAACGTAGTAAAATTTCTATAATAACGACAACATATAAAGTGATAACATTTACTATAGCATACATTCTCTATTTATAGTGGTACGAGGTTGATTCCTTAGTGGGGTTAGTTGGGACGTGTCAACAATCCAGCGGTGACGTACAACTACATTTAATGCACGTCTATTCTTGGTAACTACCTGCCCATACTTTTGTGAACAGATCTGCCAACTGTTCTGATGTGTGCGGTTGTCGTAAAGACTTCTACATGAAGTTTTACAACTCCCTAGGTAGTGTACCTAATCGTTGTAGCATAGTATAGGCAAGACTCGGGGGTTGTTATCGTTCTCTAGGGGAATAGGTTGGGAAGGCTCAAACAAGGCTTAGCCGAGATCTATAGGATTGAAAGGAGATTCTTTTTGTATTTTTATATTTTATAGAAAACAGATAAAATCATGGGTTTGAGAGGTTGGTTTGATTAACTAATTAATTAACTATTATAATCTATACTACTGATGATAACTTTATGATAAGATAGTTTATTTACTTAATCATGCATTACTCATTAGATTGTTTCTTCTAATCTTGTTGCCTTGTCACACTCGTGATGATCTGTGTAAGTATTTCCTAAGTCATGAACGAATTACACGAACCTGCCGTCTATTTAATATTTCGTTAAGGCAACGCACAAGTAAGGTAGTATGAAGACTATTACAAGGCCCTTAAGAGTATATTAAATGCAATTGAAATATCTTAAAAGGGATCAACTATATTAGGGGTAAGGTAGTATGAAGACTGTTACCAGATGGTATCCTTTCTACACATCTCGCGTTTCCCTAGACGTCTATGCCAATTTAATATCTTATGGCTAGATTTCTAAAGCCTAACTCGCACATTCATCACAAGAAGCAACAGTAAAAGTATCTACAATCCAACTTTCATGCAATCATAAGTAAATACAAGGGAAGGTTTAGCCTAACATGTTATAAAGAAAGCAAGAACATAGATCAATCAAACAACACATAGACATATTGAATGATTAAAGATAAACAATCTTACTTGATTAAAACATGGATTAAGGTCAGTTATAATAGGGTTTTGAGACCCTAAAGACGGCCTAAAAGCTGACAAAATACTTAGGGTTAGGCTCCCAAAAGTTATACAAAGTTACACACTTAAAACCCTAAATTCGGTTTTGTATATATAGAGAAATCGCTGTGACGGCGTCCAGTTGTAGTCGTGACGCCGTCACAAAGTAGAATCTTCTAAGTCTGATTTAAGTCGGTTACGTCCTGACGCCATCGTCAATTCTCTGACGCCATCGTCAATTCTCTGATGCCGTCACTAGATAGATCACGACGGCGTCAATTCTCTGTGAGCATATTTCTTTAAGAGATTTAGTGTAGGTTCGTAGTCTTGTTCGTTTCTTCTCCAAATGAGCCAAAGCCACGTGTATTTCCTTCAAATGTCATCCAAGTGTCAAAAACCTGAAAACAAACGATTAAACACATAATATGGGCATATTTGCATGATTTAGGGGGTTAAATGACCCTGAAGTAGTGTATAAAATGACATCTCATCAAATACCCATACACTTGGGATTTGCTTGTCCTCAAGCAAATGAGCTTTTCTATCTAGACAATAGCAATATTGAGGTCATTTAACCTACTCTTTAAAAGCAGTTTACAACACAACCTTCTAGACCTCGTAATTAAAAGCACGGAAAGCATATACTAGCACCTCACATAAGTGTTTGGGATTCTCTCTTTCACTCGGGTGTATAATAAATTATAACAACTATGGGAAACAAAAAAATTAAACACTCATTACCTGTCATAGCATATAAATTACCATAGGCTTGGTAAAGGATCAAATCTCCACCGCTAGGCGCAAGTATTAATCATTACTATCAAATAGGTCTTTTAAAGTGTTGTGGGGTGAGGTGTAAGATAACATTAACGGAAACGAAAATGAATGGGATACATTTGGGGAGTGACTTTTAGGTTAATTTAGAGTGGAAGGGTTAGCTAATTATTTATAAGAATACACGTTGGTTGGGTTGCTAAGCCAAAGACTCGGGCAAGATATACAAACACTACATCCATCTCTTTATTTTTCTTTTCTTGACTCTATGATAAACATAACATAAGCAAATGACATGCCGTACATTTTTTCCCACTTTTTTATATACATTTTTTTCGTACACTTTTGCCCTGCCATTACTTAAATATATCATACATCATGGGGGTTTATAGATGCACCCCTACACTTTGAAATTTTTAACATACTCGATATATACATCAAAAAACTAATGACTCATAAAAAAAAAAAATAAAAAAATAAAAAAATCAAAAAAAAGAAATTAAAAATTGAGGCGGATCAAAATAACATGGAGCTTATTGAGCTTTATTGGGGGTAATAAATTACTTCTTCCCCAATTCTTCATAATATGAATACTACTATGAATCCCAATCGTCCCAAAACTGTATTTACAAGGATAAGGACTTAGCAACCGTGTACTCGAATAATTAACTTGGGTTAAAACAATAATGTACTAAAGGTGAGCACATACAAGGTAGGATAAGGCGATTTGGGTGTAACAATTGGTTCAAGGGGGACAATGCTCTTCATTAATAGTCCGGCTTAACCAGAGAATTACAAGAACCGTGAAAAGAATAGGCCCGAAGGGTTGTACTAGGGGTATCCTGCACTAAAGATGAGTACATGGAAAGGGTGTGGGATAGTTATATGATCGAGGTGACCATCATAACAGATACAGGTTTAAAACATGGGTTAATCCTAGTGTCTCTTATCTAGCAAATCCTAATACTCACTATGCGGTCTCAGGATGCATCACAAAAATAAGTTCTAGAATTTAATATACTACCGGTACACTCATATAATTTAATACCGATACCAATGCTCCAGAAAAGGTGACAAAGACCATATGTACACATTCGTAACGACGGAATAGACACATATGACTGCATTCGAACCTTAACTCGAGAAAGCTAAAGGTATAAATTATCTTGGGTATCAAAAATGAATACCCGAATTCCTATAGATCTAAAGGCGAACCTCGCTTTTTTGGGGTAGAATTTTAAGGGTTTTTGTGCTAGTCATATACATTCCTATCCATGAGACGCTATTAATACTCGGTTTTCGTCGGCGTGTGTCATAAAAAAAATTAAATTTGGGTCAAAATTACCTTTTATGCTGTTTCGGTATATACCAATTCTTTTAAGGAAAGCAAATGAAAATTGAAGAATAGTTTCCTAAGGCTTATTTTCCCCAGTGTACACTTAAGTTGTACCATTGTGCCCAATGTTCTATAGAAGTACCCGTCATGAACGAAATAATATAAAACGGAAAAAAAACAGTTATTAGCAACTAGTAATCCCTATTTGCTCAATATATGGAAGTAAAACGAATAAAGAGAAAAGAAATAAGTAAAAAAAACTAGTACTCCCCTGGTATGCTCAATAATGGAGAAGAAACATGCGATAACTGGTTAAATCATCCTCTAAGAATCGTCTAATGAAACTTCCTAAGAACTTCCAAGCTTCTTCTCATCAAATATAACCTACAATGAGAGTTTAGGGTTTGACTCTATGAAAGCAGTAAAGATAGGATGAGAGTAATGATATAATCATAGGTTTCTGCAGGTTTATAAAAGAATTACAAATTTTAAATGTTGTGCAAACTATTTTTCTAAAATACTTGAAAATTTTCAAATTTTCCTGTAGCTGGGCTCACGACGACGTCAGGGTAAATTCTGACGCCGTCTTCAGCCTCTGAGAAAATTTTCTTTTTATTTTCTTTGAAAAACTTCCTTCACGTGATTATATAAGTTATTTCTAGTATGAATTACTGCATGAAACCTGAGATTAGTCAATACAATCATATGACTCGAAACTGACGTGAATTAATCTAAACAATTTATTTCATATGTTTGAATTGGTTCTTAAAAACCGGATATTTCCCCTACACTTATTTTGTTGTAAAATACCTTTGATTGAAATTAAGACGAGGTTAAAGACAAAACAAAACATGATTACAAAAATGATGAATTCAAACATAAAGAACAAATTAGAAGAATTAAAACACAAGATACTCCTAATATGAGATAAAAATAAACATTAAGTTGCCTCCCAAGAAACGCTTTTCTTTATTTATGAGTCTTGTAGCTAGACTCGAAGTCACACGTTCTTACGTGACTTCTCCATCATCTTCCAGTATGATATCGTCATCTCTGTTAGTATCCAATATGTCTTTTTGATATGGTTTCACACGTTACTTATTTACGTTGAATTCATTCCCATCTTCATCGTAAAGCTCGATTGCACCTTTTCATGTCTTTGCTTACTGAGAATGGTCCATACCACCTTGACTTTAGCTTCCCGGGGAACAGCCTTAGGTGTGAGTTGAAGAGAAGTACTTTATCGCCTTTTTCATAATTGGTTGGTGTTTTTATACGTTTATCGTGCCACCTTTTTGTTCTTTCTTTATAAGAGATGGAGGATTCATAAGCGTCGAGCCTCATTTCGTCCAGCTCGTTAATCTGTAAGAACCTGTTTGCTCCAGCTTTCGTCAGGTCCATGTTGCAGTATTTAATGGCCCAGTAAGCTTTGTGCTCTAATTCGACAGGAAGATGGCATGCCTTACCGTAGATTATTCTAAATGGGGTTGTTCCTAAAGGGGTTTTAAACGCTGTCCAAAATGCCCATAATGCATCACTAACTTGTGGGACCAATCTTTCTTGTTGTTCTTGATGGTTTTCTTGAGGATACGCTTTATTGCTCGGTTTATGTTTTTGACCTGCCTGTTTGTTTGGGGGTGATATGCGATGGAGAATCGATGAACCACTCCATACCTTTTCATTACATTTTCCATCTAGTAGTTGCAGAAGTGGGTACCCCTGTCACTAATCAAAGCCTTTGGTATTCCAAATCTCGCGAATAGTCTTTTGAGGAAGTTCACTACATTTCGAGCATCGCTGGCGGGAAAAGCTTAAGCCTCTACCCATTTTGACACATAATCGATAGCTACTAGGATGTATTTGTTTCCATTCGATGAGGGGAATGGTCCCATGAAGTCTATCCCCCCATACATCGAATATTTCACAGACTTGGATGTACTTTTGAGGTGTTTCATCCCTAGAGGAGATGTTGTCGGCTCGTTGACCGGCATCGCAACCTCGTACCAATCTATATGCATCGCGAAAGATACTTGGCTAATAGAAGCCGGCTTCGAAGACTTTTCTTGCGGTTGTGGCAATACCATGATGCCCTCCTGATGGGTCGTTGTGACATTGTCGAAGGATTTGTGCTGCCTCATCTCTTGCGACACACCTTCGTATGATTCAATCTGCGCATTGTTTGAATAGAAATGGCTAATCACAAAAATAATGCCTTAGATCGTTGAAGAACTTTTGTTTTTCTTGGCGGGTAAAACGGAAGGGAAATACGCGGATGGCAAGGTAGTTAGCGTAGTCGGCATACTAAGGCTCGTTGTTTTTATTCAGGGAATAAGTCCCTTATTTTGGCCTTGGTCAGCTTCCCTAGATCGGGGTTTTCAAATCGGGAGAGGTGATCGACTGCGAGATTTTCAGCACCTTTCTTATCGCGGATCTCGATATCGAATTCTTAGAATATCAGGATCCACCTAATCAGTCGCGGTTTCACATCTTGTTTTGTGAAGGGATATCGCAGTGTGGAGTGATCTGTGAAAACGATGGTTTTGGACAAGACAAGTATTGGCGGAATTTGTTGAATGCGAAGACGACATCCAAAAGCTCCTTCTTGGTTGTTGTTTAGTTCTCTTGTGCCTCGTTCATCGTTTTGCTGGCATAGTGTATGGGCTTAAAATGTTTATCGATCATTTGCCCTAGCACTGCTCTGACAGCATAATCACTTGCGTCGCACATGACTTCAAATGGCAGTGACCAATCCGGCTTGATCATAATTGGGGCATGCGTTAGTTCGTGATTTAACTTATCGAAGGTCTATATGCATTCTTCAGAGAAGTTAAATGGGGCGTCTTTTACCAGGAGCTGGGCCATTGGGCGTGCGACTTGTGAGATATCTTTTATGACTCTTCTGTAGAAACCGACATGTCCTAAAAAGCTCCGGATGGCTTTCACGTTCGTGGGATATGGTAATTTAGAGATTGCCTTGATTTTCGCTTTATCGACCTTGATTCCCGAACCTGAGACCTTATGGCTGAGGACTATCCCTTCCTTTACCATGAAGAGGCACTTCTCACAGTTTAACACGAGGTTGGTTTCCTCACACCTTTTTAGCATTTTTCTAGGTTTTTAAGGCAGTGGTCGAAGGAGATACCGAAGACGGATAAATCGTCCATGAATACTTCCATGCTATCCTCGATCAGTTCATGAAATATGGCTGTCATACAGCGTTGAAAGGTTGCTGGGGTGTGCAGACAAGATAATGGAAGTGTCGATCCCTAACCGATATTAACTGCAATGATCTCTTTGGCTCTAGACTCTGAAAAGTGCCCGCTTAATTTTAGTGATCGGAAGGCTGGAGATGACTTGCCACCTTTTCAATACCGACTTACTCGGAGTGAGTGAGACAGTAGATTGCATGTTTAGTCTCCGTGAGGAAATTGAGACAAGTTTTTCTTCAAGAGTAAATCTCGATTGGCTTTCGGGATTAAAGGGTTTGTGCATTGCTCTGGCGTCCATGATGTCGTCTTCAATCGTCAGCAATCAACCTTGTGATTCTGACAGCATATGTATTGACCCTGTTTCTTGCCTAAGAAGTTATGGAGGGCTTCCTTTCTTTACACCTTTAATCCGTAACCATATTACTTTTTTCATTCTTCAAACCCCTTTCTCAGTGCTTACCGAGACTTCATGACTCAGCACCTTGTTGGGTATATTCCAGTACTAGCCTCCATCTCAGTCGGGCCACTATTCCCTTGTTCTCCATTTTACTCCTTTTAATCATTTCCCTAAGGACTTCTGATACTAAAATTGTGATTGTCCTGGGTTGATCACTACCACGAGTTCCTGGCAGGTATATAGGAACGAGTACCTAATACCCGTACCCATCCCTTAATAACTTCGATAAAAGTATTAAATTACAGTGGTCAGTTCTTTGGCTACAGTACACCTTGCCATAAAATCACTGTTGAAAAAGATCAATCAGCGTATATTATGACTTATTAACTTATCAAGTGGTTTAGTACATGATTGTTTTTGCATCTTCCAGAAAGCTCCCCTCAACATGTGCAACGATATTTTCGAAACTGCTTTAGCCACAATGGGGGGTGGAAGAATACCACTCGGAGAACCTTAGATTTGTATTGAGCATTTTTAGTTACAGCTGTGTATGGGAACATTATTAATGCTCCCCCTTATATCGTTGTGGGTATGTGTTAGTGTCAGAATTGATAATTTTGAAAGATTTTTCTTCGTTAAACTTCAAAAAACCTGGGTTTTTTTAAGTTTAATGAAAAACTCATTGAATAGATTCTTAACCCTGACACATAACATAAATTCCCATACAACTTAGAATGTACCAGATGTATGTTTAGCATTTACGATGATAATTCGATCCGATTAATTCATCTCACTTCTCTTATTAGGTTGGTAAGACCTTTATCTCTGAGTCTTCCCACTTAATGGTTGGCATTGACGATATCTGTTCTTCAACTTTCTCCCTAAATATCTCGATGACCTGTAGGTTTTTGTAGTTGGAATGGTGGTCTGCTGAGTGGAAGTGTGTTGTTGTATCAGCTGTTTCTTCTGTTACGCCTAACGAGGGTAACATCAGTGGTTGCATGACAGTGAGAAGTCTGAAGATTTGGTTTCCTTAGCTTCTTTTTTGTTCTCTCAAGACCCGGTTACTCTTTCCAATCGGCAACCCAGACATTAAATGTTGAACAAATATCCCCCTCAATCGATGTACCCGTTTTCTATTGGAAAGAGCTGTAGTCATTGTTGAGTGTCAAATTGTCCGAGATTTGATTTTTCATACAACCCACCCCACACTTTTCACCACCGTGGTTAACACAAAATAATTTTTGAAGGAATCAATTAAGAAAAATTATCTGCCGTTTATCAGAAAACATAGAAGAACCTTCTCTTCTCGAAATTAAGAAAATAAAATAAATAAGAAAAAAATTGCACTGAAACCGTAACATCATAATCCCAAATCTGCATGGATATAAAGCTAATCCATGGACGAGTAAAAATTAATTACACCCAACCCCCCCCCGTTGTTAGGAACAGTTTGTCTTTCAAGACGACAATGTTTTCCTTTCAAAATGAGAACCGGGTTGAATTTGAAGTAATGCAACGATTTTGTAATTCCAATTGACTTAAAATATTTACCAAGTCATATTTTTATGTTAATTATGTACAAATGGATACAAGAGGGACACTTCATTTAATCATCCTCTCATTCTGAAGGCGTTTGACGGAGTTTCAGGCCGGTTAAACTCTTCATCCCAAGTCGTGGGAGTAGAAATTCTAAATGCTCTCTTGGTAAAGCTTTTGTAAGGATATCTACTCCCAAGGTTATAGTTGTGTTTCCTCGAAGCTAGAGTTTCAACCACTCCATTTTCCACTTGCTCTCGAATGAAATGGTGTACGTATCGTCGATATGCTTAGATCGCTGGAGTGCTGGGACATTGTTAGCAGCTTTTAGGGAGCAATTGCCCAATTTGATTATCACAGAACAGAGGGAATCTTATTGCAACAGAAAAGGGCCGTTGTCTTTTAGCTGAGATCTCATCCAAAGGATTGAGCCACAAAACTTCAGACATTGCAATGTATTCCGCCTCTGTTGTTGAGATGGCAATACTTCTTTTGCCTTCTTCTGTTGGACCAAGCTATACCAAATCTATCTCCAAGAAACTGAGCAACTTTTCACGAAACGTACTTCATCCTAATCTTTAACTCCGAATCCTGACATCCGCATGTTCCGCATCTGCAATAAGCTGTTAGTGGACATTGCATTGTCCTTCGGATTACCAAAGGACCCCACTGTTAATGGTTCCATTTTAGGTACGAAAGATACGTTTGTGCTTCAAGGTGCTTTTTTGTAGGCCCTTAGCCTCTATATCTAAGCACACATGACACACAGCGAATAAAAGGTCTGGTCCTACTTGTTGTAAGGCTACATCAGGGAGCCAACCACTCCTCTAAAATCGAGTTTTGGCTCATACTAGGAATTTCCCCTGAGGATCCTTGTCAGTTCAATCGATCCACCCATTAGGTGTTCATCGACAGGGTCGGTGAGATCCATTCCATATTTCTTTTAGTTTCTGAGTGCATATTTTGCTTGGTTTATAAAGATGCCCCTCTTGACTTTGAGGAAACTTGTAGTTCTAAGAAAAACGACAGTTGCCCCATCTATTGGACTATCTGAAAATTTACGAGCTCTTTCTTTGGAAAAAACATGTGACAAAAACATTATGATCTGTTGACGGCACTAAATTGATGTCATCTACGTATGTTTGAACAGTAGAATAGTGTTTGCTTGATTTGCGTGTGAATTTAACCGTTTGGATCCACCCGGCGGAGGAGGGGGGGGGTGGGGTGGGGGACACACTGTGAAAGAAATTGTTGGCCAAAAGAAAACTTTCGATAGTGTGTCCGTGTGTGTGACCCATAAATAGCTGTTGCTCAATACTGAGTAGCGTGTCCCTGCTTTAGCCCATAAAGAAGCTTTTTCTTTTTCTTCAGACTCGATAAACGTGAGTAGGATTATCACTGGTCTTATCAAATCCCTTCAGGCTTGGAATGACAAAGACTTCTTCTGAGAAGATCACCAATTTAGACACAAAGCAGTTTTCGACATCAAGTTGGTAGGATGATCATATCTTGGTATGCCAGCATTGGCAATGAATATTACTAATGGCCTATATACCGCTGCTAATGCACGGCACAAAAACGATTCTTCAAAATCAATTACCTTCCTCATGACGATATCCCTTTGCAACTAACCCGAGCTTATTTTTCCAGTACATCACTATATTCATCAAGCTTCACTTTGTAGATCCCACTTGAGGAGCAATAACCCATAACATAGCATATGGGCGCAGGTACTAATTCCCTATACTTTCAAGTGGATCAAAAATTAATGAATTTCATCTTGCATGGATTGAAACTGCAGTCTTCTATCACGGCCATTGGAAGTCTCTTGGGTTCGCAGCTTTGGACAATCTCAGTATGGAAACAAAACACCCACAAGCATCAAATGCTAACTATTTTTCTGTAGATACAAGACGAGATGGGATTTGCCAACGATTGTTATCAAGAGGGTGGATCTGTGGTCCATCTTTCTGATGATGATCTGGTGTAGGTTGAGTAAACCTTTGGTTGGGTTCTAGCTAACTACATCCAATGATGTTGACTGTTTCAGAACCTAGGTTTCCTCCTGCAACAGGCGTTAACTCGGGGATGAAGGCCAAGCTAGGTTAAATGAGGTGTCTTCGATAGTTGTCCCTAGCTGGCACTCACCTGAGGAAAGACTGAGAGGATTGCACTTGTGAGGATGACGCCTGAATGATTTGTAGAAGGTGCATCCTCTGAGCAATTGTTTGTAGAAACAACATGTATTTGTAGAAACAATTGCCGAGCGTTAACTAACAGTAGCCGTAGGGACTGCGGGTGCACTATCTGTCAGATTTGATCAAAGTAATTCATCGAAACATCGGTTAGAACAAAATCTTCCAGATCTTTATCTGTTGCGTGGGAATGCTAGTAGTGCAGGATAGGCGTTGGCGGCGAGCCCTGAATATGACGGTCCCAGGGGCTCATCCCATGATAGGCTCGCGGTTCCTGAACGATGCGTTACTTGAGCCTTTTTCATTTCCTCTAAATCGAGTTTTGAACAGCCTGAGTCCAGATACCAAAGCTGGATGATCTTCTGTACCACATACTTTTGAAAACACGTGTCGAATTTGGAAGTGGGTTTTGGAATTTTGGACTCCCAATTTGTGTTCGGGGGTCTGCTGGGTTAGCTGGGACGTAGTAGTAAATGTCACAGGAAGCCTCAGTTATAAGGGCAACCGTTCTCCTAAGGAAAATTTCTTTACTGTGGGTCTCATTGATAACCACAATTAAAGTTTTCTGTGGAGAATTTCTTTTATGTGGGGGTTCTACATTGCAAATAACAAATACATTAGCCAATTTGTTTGCTCCGTTGCTTTTCCCATAACCTCTGCTTGGTCTTGTTCAAACTGTTATCAGACAGTTTGCCTTTTGGTTTCCAAATCTGCTTCCCTTTATTCAAGACAATTTTAACAGTGGGGGTAGCATTCACAGAGCTCAAAATATTAACAACACACATTTCATGATTTGCAGAATTCAAACATTTGTTACACGTTTTGCACACAGATTCAGAATTCGAATTAATTACAACATGCTTAGAGCTAATGCTAGAATCAACTCGATTCACTTTTGTCCAAACAGACTTATTTGTTCTAGGATGGTCTTCTACTTTCTTGTTATTCACACTCTTAGCTGGCAGGATCCTATTGTGCTTTGTATTGCTTCTAGGCTTTGATCCGCTTGCACGAGTGGAACTGCTTACTCCTGTAGAAGGAATCACCTGGACATTACTCCTGTGGAACTGCACTCCATGTTTCTGTGTGTTATTAGTAGATGTACTGCATGTATCAGTAAAAGTAACTTGCTTTTTCCTAGTTAAAGGGATAGAAGGAGCCTTGCTATCTCTTTCGGTGAATTCTTTTGGGCAAGTGCCAATAACATATTCTACCAATTCCTGAGAAAGCTTAGTGTATTGACAAGCATAGTTAAGTACATTATCCAGTGGTTTAACTACTCTAGCTTCCTCTACAATCTCCCTCACTGTTTCTACACTCTCCTTAAGATGGTTGATATAGTTTAAATGAGCACTCCTATTGTTCTTAAGGGGATGAGGGATGGGTTTAACATCAATGGCATACATGCCAGGCGCAAGAACTTTTGTTTTGACAGAACTTCTAGTGGCAACTTTCAAATTGCCTTCTAATTGAGCCTTTAGATCCTCAATCTGTGTTAACAAGGAAGATGTCTGTTCATTAGTGGAAGCACGTCTGATCTGAATAGACTCAAACAATTCCTTGTAATGCAGCTTCATCTCTTCTAGTTCTACTCTAACGCATTCATTCTGTTCAAGAAGATCAGTGACATCGTTAGCATTATAAGGCTCACAGTTTCTGTCATTCACATTCGAGACTAGAACTTTCAAGTCTCTAATCACGTTGTCTTTTTCTTGAATCTGATTTTCTAGATTGTTAATCTTGAAAAATGAGTTAAATTCAGGAACATCCTGAGAAGTTTGTGATTTGTTATTGTCAAAACTTTCTTGTAGGTGTTGATACTTCAATTGCAAATTTAGGTATTCCCTTTCAAGTTTTGAAACATGTTTTATCTCATTTTGAACTTTAGACATCTCAGTTTCAAGATCTAGACAACGTGATTTTTCCACATCATACAACAGTTGATTCGACAAACAATTAGCAATCAGATTCTCATTTGCAATGAGAAGGTTTTTCCTTTCAATTTTAGCACATTGCTTGTCCACAGTATTCTGGTCCACTTCGTCATTCATTTGATCAAAAATTTCTTCCATTACTTTAACTTCTTTAAAGAGGGCCGTTTGAACTCCTGCAAAGTGTTCTTTAAGAGTTTTGAAAAATGGAATAACTTCAGTGAGGTAACATCTTTTTGTTTGCTCAAAACCTCTTTCCCCTTCTGTAACACCTGTTGGGGTGATTCTCTTTTTGCAAGTTTTGTCAAATTCCGTAAAAAGTTGTGTGAGTACATAAAGATTAATCTTCACTTGACTTTTAGTTGGAAGAACTCTGGGGACAAGCTTGACAGGAGTATTGGGTGGATACACTGTCAATGCTGAAAGTGGTTTTGGAACTGAGGTCTCAGCCTTTTTCCTGTCATTATTATCTATGGACCAAAATATCTGTTCTGGGGTCAGATTTCTTTGTGGAGCAAAGGTTGCAAGAAGGTTCTCCTTCGAGTAATCTGGGGGGGCAATCCTAACTTTATTTTCCACACATAGAGGGCTTTTCATTTTCTCAAGCATTCTTTTCCTAGTTATCTCAGATATCTCACGAGTATCCTCTGAGTCATGTACAACAGGGCGTGCATGATTGGACATGACTAATACATGACCATTATAGAGGGCTGGTTGAACTTGCTTGCAGTACTGAACTTGCTTTGTCAAAACGGGGTGAGACATAAGGGTATTTTGTAGCCTATTGCCACCTTTATTTCATCATAAAACTATTTTTGGTTTAACATAACATGTGGAACCGTTTAACAGATGATCTTTGTTTGTATAATCTATCTTCAACCTTTTTCTTTTAGCCTTTTTAATGTCTATAAACTCTTTAAGATCTTGTCTTCTTTTTTAATTTTAAAATCCTTTTTCAAAATGATCTGCTTCTTTTCCCTCAACTCTTATGATGGTGTGAGGGTAGAACTAAGTTGCAATTGTCCTAACTAAGTACCGAATTTAAAGAAGTTTCTTTCAAATCATTCGTCAGAGATAATTATTCTCATTTTGTTCATCAATCTTTCGTTCCTCTATCAGTAAATTCGAACTTAGCCCTTGTTCATGTACACCGACCCCCACGACGCAGTCCTTATATCTCCGCAAGATCAGAAGTCAATGTGTCATTAACTACTTTAACCTGCTTATTTGCTGACATACTTTGGACACCCTGTTCATGCATATCATCTATAATCGACATCAATGCATCATTTCGAACAGAAGATACATTACTTTGTACAACATGTTCTTCGTTGTCTTCCACATACTGATCATGTTACTGGATACGGAATAAATATTACTATCACATCGTATAGTCATCATCAGATTAACAATGTATTTTGTGTTGTATAATCGCTTTGTATCTCCCGTGTACTTCATATACATATCTTCACAATCTGAATAGTATTCAATCTTTTGTACCTCAGATGGATTATTCAAGTCCTATAAATGTGCCCTAGTCTTCTCAGATGTAAGATTTGCCAAGAACAATAGGTCTGTGTAGTGGGATCCTCATCACATCAAAGATCGAATGCATTGCATTGATCCATACTCAAAACATGGTCCACATTGAGTGCCAAATCATTCCACATCATCATCAAATTAAGTGACATGTTCTTTCTCCTGTAAAAACAACAACTGCTCTTCATCCAGTACAACACCATTCTCATGAGCATTCATTAGCAGCATCTTGTCTTTGAAGTAGTCTGAATCTAGAGGACGCTTTGGTTGTGTACATTCTCGTGCTATGGGCCCGATTCCTTTGTAGTTGTAGCACATAATAGGTTTAGCTTGACCAGGATTCATGTTTCCGACTCTGTTCTGACCTCCCACATTCCCAGTTCTAACATCTCCTCTTGCATTGTTCCTCTGAAATGGTCTTCCTTGATTATTCGCATTGTATCTACCTCGAACATCCCTGATAAACAACTGCCGTCTTGAACTGTAGCAATGTTCCTTACGTTTGAAGAGAAGTTCTGAGTTGATTGTTGAAGAGTGCATTTGAATGATTGGGTTGAAGGAGCAAGTGTGTTGGTTCGGCTTACAATCAAAGTTAGTTCCTTTGAAGTGCTTCCTGTGTCCATTGGAAAGTTATCAAGAAGTGATGGTTGATTTGAGGATTGTGGAGAATCAGATGATTGTGTTGGATACTTCTGATTTGATGCATTAGACACTAGTGCCAAAGGGTCATTAGTTGGTTGAATAAACCTTCCAATCATCATTTTGTTCTCATTAAGCATCACCTCATGTTCTATCAAATAGGCATAACTGATCAAAGTTAGACTCTATTCAAACCTCTGTTAAGTTTAACTTCTGTTATGAATCTACTCCATTCAGGTAACATGTTGTTCACAAACTTAGAGTTAAGCTGCATTCTGGGCATGGTCATCTTGATGTTTCTCATATCATTAATGAGCTTTGTAAACCTGACATAGTATACATGAATGGTTTCTCCTTTGATTTGGCAGAAGTGTTCAAATTCATCATATAATTGAGATTCTCGGTCATCCTTTGTCAACTCAGAACCTTCCAGAATCATCTTCACATTGTCCCAAATATCTTTGGCGTCAGTATAGTGGTTGATGAGAGAGTAGATGTCTTTTGGTATACCTTGAAGTATGATATTTGTAGCACGAATGTCAGCTTTATACCTGTCCTTTTGTTCAGCTGAAAGGTCGGCAAAGACTCTAGCCCTTACTGGACCTAGATGAAGTGCACCCTCACCTCCTTCAGTAAGGGTATCTCTTATTGTTCCCATTTGAAATGGACCTTCAGTAATTGATTTCATTATATTCTCTCCATTATCTTTTCCAGTAACAATACACAGACCCAACGCAACTGTTGTTGCCATGATTCAAAGTCTGTTCTATCAAGCATTGGTTGGCGGGTATCAGAACCGGCATACTGGATATCTTTTGACATATTAGACATCTTGATTTATAGTTTACGGGATTTTACAAGTCTAAGATTTAAACCGATAAATAATTTAACGGGATTTTACAAAATCACTAGAAAACCGTAAATGAATGATCGTTTGATGTTAATGTTTGATTGTTGATTGATTTGTCGGTTAAGTCCTTGTTTATGGTTTATTATAATGTTTAGATTAGGTTTAACGTTTGTCGATTTAAAGTTCAAAGTCCAATTTGCCTAAAGTGAATATTTTCCTTTAATATGTAAGCAAACCGCCACCCTTAATGTACTCAAACCGTCGCCAAAAACCTAAGCAAACCGCCACTGAAAATGACCAAACCGCCGTGTATTAACAAATCAAACCGCCGCTAAAAATATAAACCAAACCGCCGTGAATTTGAGCAAACCGCCGCTTGTATTTAAAACTCAAACCGCCGCCAATATTTAAAGCAAACCGCTGCCAAATGATATTTAGCAAACCGCTGCCATTTGGAGTTGAGCAAACCGCCGCCAATAAAATAATAAGCAAACCGCTGCCTGATTACTTAACTCGCCGTCTCTTTTAACAACTCGCCGCCTGCTCAAACCGCCATCAAAATGGCAACTCGCCACCTAATTAAGCAAACCGCCACGAATATAATTATTATAATAAGCAACTCGCCTCGTACCTTTTTCCTCAAAATATGGATCTTGTCCCCTCTTTTATCAAACCACCACTTAGAATATGATTTAATAATCAACCCACCATCAAGAACATAAGCACGAAATAAGCAATTTTCAACCAAATAAGCTTTTTACCCACGTAAATAAGCTATAAATGCTTATAACTAACTTGGTATAATGATAATCAAACACTAACACGATTATCCTTGTGGATCTTCACAAACACACCAAACCGCCACATAGAACACATAAATAAGCCATACCTTTTCAAGCTTAGATTTCGATCTTGATGCTTATCTATCACATGTAATGGCAACAATCTAACCTTTTTAGTATGTAGAACAAGTAAGGAACAAGATCAACAAACAAACAAGCTCAATTTGATTTTTGAGCCGTGGCCTTTTTCCTTCACAAATAAGCACGAATTTAAGCTTAATCAACCATAGGAATCAATCACGAATTCAAACCTGCTCTGATACAAATTGTGGGATCGTTTAATTCATAACACGGGTGATGATTCTTGTGATTAGGCTAGTTTCTAGAGAGAGAAACACATAGAGAGATATTTCTAGAGAGAGAAACAAGTGTGTAAAATGGAAAATGAAATTGTGACTAGCTTACCTCTTCCAAAGTTGGAAGAGGATTATATAGTTTTTACAAAATATCGGGTATTAGTACCCGACTTAAAACCGAAAGACATACGATTAACTATTAAACTACGAACTATTATAAACAATAAATATACGGGGTGACCGAGTCTTTTACTCATATCTAACAATATGATCTTAGGATATTATTTTTCCACACACTTGACAAACTATTAAACTCCCATTCCTAAGTGGGTTACTACACTCAAAATGATCTACAAGATGTTTATGTAACACTTGTAAATATAGTGATCTATGACTATATACAATGCACAAACAATTTTGCAACTTAACGCAAGCAATCTAGCGTAATTCCTATTAGGCATAATCCGAAAACTAGTAACATACAAATAGTATACATGGCACATGCATTTAGATATATAATTAGCTCAATTACAAATAGTAATGATTACTTATTAATATCTATTAACCATGTTGAAACAGAGAGTAACACACATATCATTTAGCATACACAATAAGGATAATCGTCGTTTGTTGTATATTAGATATACAAACAGATGTATACTTAGCTTGATTTGATTTTGAAAATAATATAGTTCCTTCCCATTTCAAAAATTAATTAAGATCAATATATTAAAAGGACAAATACACTATTTTTCAAAGATATATCAAATAAAATGCACGACACAAAGAAAATATAAAATACAAGTTTAAAACGTTAAAATGAAAACCTCAAAGTTTCGAGCTCTATTTAGTTATTTTGCATTTTCTGACTTATTTAAGTTTAAGAATGAAGGACTTGGAAGTATTTTTAAAATGAAAAATAGACTCAATTTATTTACAAAATTCGGGTGGCACGACTTCTGATCTCCTAAACAGACTTACGGTTGATTGTATATGATTTTTGAAGTTTGTCAAATACTTGCAGAAACAGTACAGACGTCCCCATAAAGGTGACGGCCCCAGATATATTAGGGGCCCCCAAACAATTTATGGGACCAAGCACACCAGAGTACCCAAAAACCAACGTTTTTTTTAATCAAACTCATATGGTGTACTTGACGTGGAACATAGAAGCATCTATAAAAGAGTATAGTTTCCTAACACAAACTTTCTGTGTTTTAGACCTCATTTCTACACTTAACGACTTAGACCAAATATAAGTATGACTCACTATTCCAAGTACTTCTTTAGAGAAAATTTTCTTTCAAGGCTAGTATACGAAGTATATTTAATAACAAAAACTAGTAAACGAATCAAACAACAAAAACACTTTTCATATTTAATTCCCCCTTCACATGGTAATTTGATACATGACGTACCTCTATTTATTAAAAACCATTTTGTTTTAGAAAACTAGAGCGACATGGCTCTGATAACAATTATGGAAACTGTAGAGGGGGGGTGAATCGTTTTCATTAAAAAACTTTAAATCAAAGTTTACATCACTCTTCTACTGGCGGTCCCATATATATATGGGGGCCGCCAAGTATATCAGGGGAGGGGTAGGTAGAGGGGCCCGCCTGAATTATGGACCAGCTTCCCAGAAGTGGTTTTCCAGACTAGATCTTATAGTATCAAATCACCAATTACAGTTTGGACGCAGAAATGAGAAGTTCTCATGAAATGGTACCCGATCAAGTTTGACGCAATATGAGAAGTGGCGATAATAGGTTTACAATAGCTAACGCATATTCTAACAATATAACCACATTCACAATATATAGCACAAAGAGCTACACAACCTTAACTAACAAGATCTACACAACCATTCACACAATCATGAGCACAATGCAAGTATAAAAGTAAAGCGGTAAATGTAAAGAAATAAGTAAAGCAAAAGGTAAAAGAAAATGCAAACCGACACGGTGATTTATAGTGGTTCGGTCACAAAGCTCCTCTTCGCCCTACTCCACTCCTCGAGTATCCAACTCGAGAGTTACTTCACTAATCAACAAGCTCCCTTTCGGCGGAGAAAACCTTATACTCATGTTTACATTATTTTCCGACACTAAGCTAGATGTCGAGTCCTTCTTCGGGTACAACCAAACCCGTTATGTTTTATGGCCCAACATAACAAACCTTGTGTTTTATGGCCTAAACACATAAACCGCGTCGCTTACATTATTTTCCAACACTAAGCTAAATGTCGAGTCCTAATCTTAGCTAGAACCAATCTACCACTTCACCAATGTATTTTAAGGCCTAAAATACTAACCAACCCACAATCAACCCATCCAAATATATACATCATTTGGATCTACACACTACTAAAGATTGGAAGACATTGACTCGATCTATATGTAACAAATGTTACAAATGGACTAACTAGACTACATAACTTCGGATCTTGAAGATGACCGAAGTTCTTCTCTTGCACTTGAGGGAAGAAGGAAAGAGTAGAAGATTGGATCACATTTAAACAAGATTAAACAAGTTAAATGATCAAAGATTTAGAGAGATTTAGTGAGATCTAGAGAGAGAAAGAACTGAGAGAAATTCGTGCAAAAAGGTTGTAAAATCAGTTGGAGATGACCCACTATTTATAGGAGCTGAAAGCTGACAGTCTGGCAACGGCGGTCCCGGCGGTCCCTTATATATAAGGGGGCCGCCAGGCCTATAAGGGGGTCGCCGCCTAGACTCCGCTCCCTTTTTTGTCTTTTTATGGGGAATGTTGTATCTGGTATAGAAGCTTCCATTTTGGGGGGAAAACCAGATTTCAAATTTTATATTTAAATAAAATATTTCTTTTATTAAAAAGTATTTTGTGTTTTTTTATTTTTTCAAAAAATAATTTTGTAGAAATGTAATGGTTAAGAAAAAAATATTTTTCTTTGATCATCCTACAAGTTTAATTTGTTTGTACATACCTTATGTGATTTACATCGGGTGCAAACAAATGTCGGTGTTGATGCAGACTTGAGACATAGAGTGTTGTTGATATGTATGCATTGATGATTTGTGATTACAAGTAACTTGCGTACTTTACGTTATGTATTACAGGTTACATGTTTGTTATCACCAAAACATAAAGAGATCATATAGATTAAATATAGTAATATTTTCACTAACACACTTCTTTCCAAAAGATTGCCACCGGCGGCAGAATTCAAAGAATCTTGATCGGATGGGTTTAAACCATTGTAGAAGGTATCGAGTTGATGCAATTCGGTAAAACCGTGATGTGGGCATGCACGAAGAAGATCCTTGAAACGGTCACATGCCTCACTAAACGTTTCCTCAAACTTTTGTTGAAAATTTGAAATTTCATTCCGGAGATTTGTTGTTTTTGAGGGAGGAAAGAAATGGTTAATAAACTTGGACACAAGATCGTCCTAAGTGAGAATAGAACGAGAAGGTTCTTTGTCGAGCCAACAACGGGCTGGACCATCGATAGAAAATGGAAAAAGCATAAGCTTAATCGATGTCTTGGGCACATATTTGTACTTCAACGTACAAGTAATCTTGTTAAAATATCAAATATGAGCATGAGGATCTTCTTTCTCAAAACCGAAGAATTGTTTTAAAGTTCTAAGATTGATTAGACTATGCTTAAACTCGAAATGCTCAGCGGGAATGGGTGGTACTACGATTGCCTCTGTATAACCCTCAGTGGGTGCACGGAGTAATTCCGCCATAGTACGTTGATCGGCCATCGTAACTACGGGAGTCTCTTTAAGAGAAAACGGTTCGTCTCTTTGCATGGAACGTCTACGGTTATGGCGTTTCGGAGTCGTGGAAGATTCGGCAATTAAATGCGATGAAGAGCGAGTGCGCATGCACTAAAAATAAAATAAGAAAAATATTTTTGTAACCGATAATCGAACAAGTGTAAGGTAGTTCTTTAGAAAACGCATAAAGAAGTGGAGGAGCGGGTAAGCGCGAAGCGTTTTAAAAACCTTCTCTTTTCGGGTCGAAGTTCGTAGGATCAACCCTCCTTAAACCTCTCTTAAAGTTTGTAATCTAAAAGTGAGCCGATTTCACAAGTGACACAACGGTTGTTTTTGTTGTTTTTTTAATTTTTTGGTTTTTTAAATACTTTAGGAAAAGTATTTTTGATTTTTCTAATAAATCTACGAAAATAAATCGAGAAAAATAAAATATTTTTGTATTTTTTAATTTTATATAAAAGAAAATAATAAAATGATAACTTCACGAGGAAAGGTCTTCAAAACACTAATCTTCAAGCTTCAACGCGATATTCGATACACACTTCTCCGGCAGCGGAGCCAAAATTTTGATTTGTCCCGATACGTATATAAGGATAATATCAATAATAGTATAGTAATAAGTATTCCGTAAGGATTTAAGAAGATTACTTTTGTCCAAAGTAAAATTCAAATCCTCCCGGGTCGTATCCCGACGAAGCGTGAATTGAGAATCGGTTAAGTTCGTGATCGCGTGCTTTGAATGATTTCAAGGATTTTGATTTTGGATTCTATTTCTACAACTAACATGCAAAAACAAATAAAGACAAGCTAAAAACGAAAATCGTACACCTCTTCCCCGACAGCGCGCCAAAAATTGATTGATCTCCAAATACGTATATAAGGATAATATCAATAATAGTATAGTAATAAGTATTCCGTAAGGATTTAAGAAGATTACTTTTATCCAAAGTAAAATTCAAAACCTCCCGAGTCGTATCCCGACGAAGCGTGAATTGAGAATCGGTTAAGTTCGTGATCGCGTGCTTTGAATGATTTTAAGAATTTTGATTTTGGATTCTATTTCTACAACTAACATGCAAAAACAAATAAAGGCAAGCTAAAAACGAAAGCAATTAAGATTAAAGCACAAAAACGATAACGGGAATCTAAAAACGCGACTTAATACCTAAACTATTAAAATTTAACCTTAAAACTATTTTTTTAATTTTTATAAATCCTAAATGATTAAAAATAATTTTAGAAAAAAGAATTATATTTTTCTGACTTTTATTTTATTTATTATGATTTAAAAACAGATTTAATCTAAAAATAATATAAAAAATATTAAACTAATTTATAAAAATCTGAAAAATCAAGGAAAAGTACTTTGAACTATTTAAAAACTAAGAAAAATTCAAACTGAGAATAAGCCCTATGAATAAGCTGTTAAAATAAGCAAATAAGCTTAATAAGCATAAACTAAAAAGTTACTATATATATTAAATGATGCAAGGTAATAAACGAAAAAGACCCAAGGGCAGTTGGTAGTGAGTGTGTGTGTTGAGGTGTTGGTGTTATAAAGGAGAGGTCACAGGTTCGACCCCTGTGGCCTTTCTTTTTTTAAAAACTTTTTTTTATTTTTCTTTTTGAAAAAACTAACTACTAATAAAAATAAGAAACTTTAATGAAAACACTTTTTCTAAAAACTACAAATAAGCTAGAAATAAGCTCAATTAAGGTGATAGTTTGGCTATAAGACTCTTAAGAAATAAGCTATAATTGCTTAAGCTTTTTAGACTTAATAAGCAACTAAAAACCTAAATACGTTAAAACAGACCTACACTTAAACCTAATAAGCTAAAATAAACTAGAAATGGGCTAACTAAATAAGCTAAAAAACTCCTAAAAGCAAAGCAGTTGTAAAAGTCTAAGTTAAGACTGTTAAGCAAATGGTTTAAACTACTTGACCTTTTTGGACTGAATAAGCACTTAACATTATAATAAGCTAAAAACAGAGGAAAATCTAGTCTTAATAAGCACTTAGATGACAAATAAGCTAACTAGATAAGCTGGAAAGCACACTAAAGTACTTAAGACAGCAGACTCTAAAAGGGACCTAAAAGACATTAGACCAAACTTTGAGCTAAGAAAGTTTCCTAATAAGCAATAAGAATAAGCTAAAGACTTAAAACAGAAAAAAACTAGTTGCCAAAGAACACATTTAAGCTAGAATTAAGACAATTGGTTTAGAAAATAAGCTAGCAAAAGGATTTGAAAATGTGACAAACTCAACTAATATTTTTGGCTTTTTTGTATGATATGACAGTTTTAAAGCTAAACCTAGGACTCAATAAGCAAAACAAAAAGCTAAAAGGCAAAAACAGATGAATACATATATCTAAAGAACACAATTAAGCTGGACATAAGAAAATAAGCCTAAGAAATAAGCTAGAAAAGGACTTATGAGAAGACAGATTTAACTATTAATGATTTTGGCTTTTTAGAAAAAAACTGACTACTTGCAAACCAATTTTTAGCTAGTCAAGGCTTTACATGGAAACTATTTAAAAGATATTAATGAGTTTGACCAAATCTTTATCTCTTCATCTTTATCTCTTTTTGACCAAATCTTTATTTTCTTCTACATCTTGTAGAATCCCACAATGACGACTTTGGTCCTTTTGTTTCCATCTTGTTTCATTCGTGTTTTGTCTTATCAACTCAAATATAATTCCTAACAATCTTCCCCTAGTTGATAATGACAAAACCAAATAAGCACGAACTTCCCCTGAAGTTAATATACGAATGAAAACTTCCCCTTAAGCTACCAAAGATCTACAAGTTGCAAATCATCAAATCTTCTTCCCCTTTTTGTCATCATCAAATCGGGGACTAAAGTATGCAACTTTGATCTTCACAACCACGAACCAATATTACACTTCTAATCCAAGCCTTCTATCTCCTCAAATTACCCACCATTAAGCACAATAAGAAAAATGAACTTGAGTAGTAGACACTCACACTAGCAGTAGTAATAATGACTAGTAGTAGCAAAAACCTTCACCTCGATGTAGCATGTAAATGGTTAAACATTTTAACATTAAGCTTCCCCTGAAACCCATATGTTAACCATTTCTTAAATCTTCAATTCTGTAGGCTCTATGTAATAATTACTGATGAAGAAAATTAAGTATAACGAACTTAATGCTCAAGTAGAACAACCTAAAATTGTGTCTTATATCTTGTTTATCCACGCGACGTCGAACTCATACCAAGACCAAAATATAAGTAGATCACAATCTATTGACAAAATCCACATCTATGAGACACATATCTAAAGTGATTGCAAATGTGAGCATTGAGCACCATAAGAAAAATCACACACCTTTGCTAGATTAATCACGTCTTTGTCACAACGTTATAAGCACGAACAAGTTACCTCCTCCTATAAGGTATGATAAAACACAAACCCAAATAATTCCACTTCAACTTCAAATAGGTCATTAACAACCTTCTTCGTAGCCAATTCGAACAAATAATCCAAAATTCGAGCCTTTGAAACTTTTAGGAACATTTAAACCAAAAACCTTCCAGAACAAAAACTTCGACACATCTTTTCTTCAAAAAGTCGACACCAACAAAAACCTTGAACAATCCTAGATATCGAGAGCCACGAGGCTCTGATACCAATTGTGGAGATCTTTATGACCCCTTAGATCATTATTAAGACTCATCTAGGATATAGTAACAATGATTAATAAACTTGCACAGCGGAATAATAAAACAGAAATCAGAGTTACTTCAAGGTTTTGTTTATTCATTATATCCCCAAGATCAAATGATCCTTGAGGCTAAACTAACTAATACATATATGTTTATAACACATCTACTAACTATCTAACTATGCTAACTAACTAAACGTATGCACACACGTTTTGTTTTAGTCGACTCTCATTGAGAACACACACTTTTCTGGATACTAAAACAATATGCCTAGACCTCCTTTTATAGCATAAGGAGTCAAGGCTTTACATGGAAACTATTTAAAAGATATTAATGAGTTTGACCAAATCTTTATCTCTTCATCTTTATCTCTTTTTGACCAAATCTTGGTCAAGGCTTTACATGGAAACTATTTAAAAGATATTAATGAGTTTGACCAAATCTTTATCTCTTCATCTTTATCTCTTTTTGACCAAATCTTTATTTTCTTCTACATCTTGTAGAATCCCACAATGACGACTTTGGTCCTTATGTTTCCATCTTGTTTCATTCGTGTTTTGTCTTATCAACTCAAATATAATTCCCAACACCAATTTTAAGCTACTAAATGATTTCTAAATGTAAAAATAAGCTAAAACAGATTAAGCTTATACCCTAGTGGGCTTATTCTATCAATATTAGATCTTAAATCAAGCTTAAGCTCATTTAGATTTGCTTTTGAAAACGGGATTTTGAACAATGAAGGTAGCACTTATAAATTGACAGATTATTTTTAAAACCACAAATACCAATTGCAAAATTGACAAACTAAATTCTACTGCATTATATGACTCAAAACTAACATGAAATTTACACAAAATTGCACCCAAAAAAAAGATATAATCAAATAAGCTAACTAATCAAACTTAGAAACTTCAGATTAAAACCATGAATACATAAGACCTTAGATTTAAATTTTAAACTTTAACAACTTATTAAAACTAACCTAAAAGCTTAGTTTGAGCTTAACAAATTGGGCTTAAAGGACACCAGTTAATCAAACAGTACTAACCAAGGTTAGTACTGCTTGATCCAAACACCCCTTAAGTTTTTGGTAAATCATAATTAAGCTTAAATCAGTCTTAAATAGGTTGTAAAACTTAAAACAGATTAAGATCTAAGTGTGATAAGGACAATTAAGCATAAACTTTGGAAGAATTAGCAACAGATAATAAGCTACACTAATATGCTACTTTTTTGGATTTTCTTAACATATATAATCAAAACCACATAAAAACTAAAATCAGACTATGAAATGCTATAAACTAAATGCAATAAGCTATATGAGAACAGATTAAGCACAATTAAACATCAATAAGCAAGCAATAAGCATAGAATATGCAGCAATAGGTAAAACATGAATTAAACTTTAAAAATAGAAAAATGAAAGTACCTTGATCCTAGCCAAACAAGGATCATAAATGCTCAAATGAGCTTGTCTACAAGCTCCAGCTTATCATAGATAAGCTGGTAAGGTCCATAAGCCCTTCCCTTTTTGGCTTATCTTCCAAATCAAGCTGAGGTAAGTTTGAGGGAGATTTGAGGTGAATTACAATTTCAGTTAAGCTTTTGAAGGCTTAACTGAATGTAAGCTAGCTTATAAAGTAACAAAGAGCTTATTTTGAGCTTATTAAGTATATTCAAAACACATGCTTAACAGAATTTCATAAAGTAACAATAGAATTAAAAGGCACAAATTAAATAAACTGATGCTTTTATTAATATTGAAATCGTTTACAAGCTTTTTAAAGGAAGAAATACATTAAAACAGAACAATAAGCTAAAATTAAGCTACCAAGACTAAAATAAGCTAAAACTAGACACCATTTTTGTGTGTGAGGAGCTCTTCTTATAAAGTGCTTAGAGGAAGGATCCAGAACCCTAGGAGCGTGTAAGCCTTCAATCCTAGCCTTCTAATCTTGTCCAATCCCCAAGCAATCATTTGGAGCCCTTGGATCATGTGCCACATCCATCCACCAATCAACACATGTAGGATTGCCAGCGTGGCCAGCCAAAAAAGTCACTGCGTGCGTCAGGTGTCAGGCTTCTAGAAGCATATGAGAGGGTGTGGGAGTGTGGATTTTTTACCCTGGTGTTGTTGAGGTGAAAGAGAGGGAGGGAAAGGGATAATGAACAGTAATTTGACCAAAATTATAAGTTTAACCCTGTGTTTATAATTTGATTTTTGATCGGGTATTTGGATTTGGGCCTTTTATGATTTGGGCCGGGTTAAGGGTTATAGGTTTAATGGGTTAACGGGAGTTATGTTTGTTTAAGGTTAAGGACTAATGGTGTAATTGGTTTGGACTGATGGTGTTAGTCCACAAGGACTAACTTTGTAACAGTTTTAGTGTATTTTAGGGTTAAAGGATTAACGGGATTGGATTTGGTTAAGACTAAAGATAAATTCGCCTTTGGTTTCGATTTCTCATACTCTTTCCATTCCCGTGCTTGGTTTTGTCCGTTTTGCTTCGTTTTTGTCCTTTTGTGCAATATCCGTTACCTGCAAGACACAATTCACAATACAAACAAATACAATGCATTTTTCTCTATTTATTGGTCATTATTGGTCTTTTTAGCTTGTTTTATTAGGCAAAAGGTATGTGTATTTAAGCACATACCAGTATCATTAAGTCCTGTGTTTGGAATTTATACATCTTCTTCACCTACATGATCTAAAACAACATATTCTGATACATCCTCCATTTCTATTTCATCATCTAATTCTTCATCATCTACCTCCATTTCTTACTTCTTCATCAGCCATAACATCATAACCATGATGTTCAACATAAAGATATACTTTGCAACCATTATCATAAGCTAATTTTACAAAATTGGCTAACTCAAAATCATTCCTTAATGGTTTCAAATGTTTACCAATATCTACTTTAGGGGCACAAAAATTCATACCATGAATAGGAAACAAACAACATTCCTTGACTACCTTCATCAATCTTTCATAGTTGCAATTTCCCAAATTGACAATTTCAACAACGTCAACGTCACCGTATTCATATGACAATGGATCGTAAGAAAAGGTGCCTTCGTGATGAATTGTGATGCATATATTCTTCATGATTAGGGGTTAATTAGGTTTAATTTGGATGTTTCGTCAATTAGGGTTTAGGATTGATTTGGGGGAAAATAAATGTTATGACTGCGTAGAAATGATATACAACAGATGGGAAGTACACGTCATTATAAATTTCACTTAATTAAAAAAAATTACACGTCAGATTTTACTAAAATCATAGCCGGTTTTACCAGTAGCCGGTAATAATGCGACCATATTGACACGAAATGTAAAGTTTAGGTACCATATGGATAATAAATTTAGTACACGTACCATATGGGTACATTTTTAAAAGTACGTGTCTATTTTAAATCAAAAACCCTTTTGTTTTATATGGAAGTGTCCCCCACCAACAACTACGAAAATAAGCATATCAGGCTCGGTAGTTATCTCATCAGGTATCGGTAGCGCAACAGGCCTATCGATCAGCCGCCTGTGGTACAACAACAACATTACTTGCTAGCGCCTTTAACACCATGACATTGCATGAGTCATCATAAAACCTGGACACATGTGCGTCTTCTCATCTTAAATCACATACAAGTAATTTAGGTACTATTTTTTATATCCATCAGTTTGTGTTGGTGATGCTGCTTCGGTAACCGTCACTAACACGGGTAATAGCATCGTATCAACACACACTGTATAGCCTTATTTACCTTCAGAATGTACTTGTCAGTCCTAACATTATTACAAAAATTCATTTTTGTCGATCAATTTACTAGGGATAATAAATATACAATACAATTTGAGGAGTTTGGTTATTATAAAGGATTTCTTGACTTGTCATATCTTTCACATATATGACAACTTAGGTGGTCTTTATCTAGTTACCAAGCCTTAGTCTATCCCTTTAGCTTTTGCGTCAAATAGTCCTTTCACGTGGCACGAACGCCTTGGTCATCCTATAAAAGAAGCATTGTGTTCTCTTATTTCTCGTAATTTAGTTATTGTAATGAAGAGAAGTTTTTACATATTTGGCATGCTTGTCAACTTGTCAAACATGTGTGACTTCCATTTTCTAGTTATGAGCCTATCGTTTTGTTTTGACACTATTCATTTGGATTTTTAGACATCTACTATTTTAAGATCTAGTGGATTCAAATATTATGTTTCTTGTCTTCATAACTTTTTGCATCATTTGTGGGTCCACCTATTGTGTAACAAATCTGATGCGTTTGCAAAATTTTTACATTTTCATGCAATTCTTAAAAACTAATCTAATTGCGACATTAAGGCTTTTCATTGTGAGCACAGAGTTTAGATTAAAATACCTCACTACATAACCTCTTTATAACCAATGACATTCAAATACATTTTTCTTATCCAAAAACCTTAAATAAAGTAGGAAGCATGATCGAGTTATTCGTAGCATAAACAATGTCTTTTGCACCCTAGTTTTCCAAGCACACTTACCCCCAGCTTTTGGGTTGAGGCATTACATATGGCCTGATGTGTTAAATATCGTTTTAATATTTATAACTAATCTGGAAAGAATAAGACTAACAATTATGGGTAGTGTACCCGTTCGTGTCTAATATAAACTTGGTAACACCAGGTCGATCACAAAAACAATGAATTAAGATTCCATAATGAAAATTAGAAATTAAATAATAACAAAAAATAGATAGATGCAGGATTTCGATCTGAGAGATCAACACGAGATTAAGATGATTAAAAAGTAAATAACAAGACAATAAAATAACAAATAATGAGATGGATGGAAATCAATAGGAAAAGAACGTGCCAACTTAGTTTCTCATATACTTATTTCAATGATCTGATTACAAGTGCAATATTCAAACGCATTCTATCATAGTGATCTTTTATTAGCTAGGAGTAGTGCGGGTCGCTGAGATGCTAACTCATATGTAAACTAGAAGCCAATTCAAATAGGATGATAGAGGTTGTCTAATCTATGCTCGTTAAGTTCTCAGCTAACTATTGCAATTTATTATTCATGCTAACTATTTTAATTTGTCATCCAAGTCATTTATTTACCGACCTTAATTAATTCTCAAATTAGCTTGTCTAACCTAATAGGAAAACTAGAGTTTATCCAACTAGTGATATTGTGTATCCCTTATCACGCTTACGCGAGGCGGCTAAACACAAGATTATCTACGTAAGCTTACCAAAGAATCGAGGTTTATACTATGGATAAATACTAATCATACATATAGGAAAAAGTAAATCAATAAACTCAATAGTTATCCAACATAGAATTCATTAAATCAAAGTAATTGAATAAAAAACATACTAGAATCATAACTATGCTTACATAAAAGGGTGTTAGCTTCAAAAGGCCTTGGCTCAGTAGGTACCCACCTCTAAAAAACCCATAGGCTCACTAGAGAGATTTTATAGATAACATGTCAAGGGTCTGAGTCTCGGCTCCTGCCTACTCCAGTTGGTGCCCCACTGGACCAGGAGAGTCGTCGGAGCTATTCTTTGTGGGTGGACAATGGATGATGCCAAAAGGCACCCGAGGTCAGGGTGTTCCTGCCAAATCACACATTTTTGTGGATAAAAGGGTCTTAGCTCATAATCTCATAATTCATAAACAAGATAGTATGAAATGATAAACATAATGAATTCATAAGGAAATCGATGTGCAAACTGAATGAATAACAAAGTTATGATGATTGAGAATCTTCTCTTTGATGATTGTGACTTCCAATGGGTCTAATTTAGTCCATGGATCTGTAGGAATCAAATTTAAAAGTGAGAGATATGTTTGTGTCAAGGTAGGGTTTGTATAAATATAATTCACCAATCTTGGCGCTGATATGGCATATCTGCTTAATTTGGATATGTCGTATCTACTCTTTGACTAAAGATCTCCTTTCTCCCTTTTTGGTGGCCTTTACAATCAGCTAACCGGACTGAAGATCTCCTTTCTCCCTTTTCGATGGCCTATTCAATAAGCTAATCAGAGTTCGAATGAAGGAGTTATGACCAAAATACTAAAGAAACTTCTAAGGACATCACATAAACTTTATTTCATCTTTTGGCGTCGTTCCTTCACTTAATCACCTTCTAATCATAAGTTTATTATTCCTTGGGTAATTCACCTTACAATCCATTTAATGGACTTGAGTTCTTCGTGTTATTTCCTCCTCGATTCATCATCCAATCCTGATTATGTGATTTTCCTTTAATTCATGCCAATTTCTGTGTCTTCATGTCAATTTCCCCATATTCTACCTATAACAAAAATATATAGCAGTTAAGTATCAAATCTTATATAAATAAATTTATTAAGAGCAATAAACGTGAGATAATGATATATAAAATATATAATTATTTTATAATATCAAATATCTCCCCACTTTACTTCTACATGTCTTTAAATAGACTCTCAATTTTAATTCTGAAAAAGATATCTTTAAATAAAAATTAAGAAGATATGCTCTTTTTTTAATTACCTAATCAGAAGTATGCATAATGAAACACCTCATGAAATAGAAAATCAAAACACTCAACTAATCTAAGTGTAAAATTTTAGTGAAATCAAAATTGCTTGGTCATAAAGAATATTATATCATAAGCTTGACAAAGATACACTTATTCACCAATAGAGTCTAGATATAACTAATCTAAAGGAAAATGAGTTAACACAACTAGGCGGTTATAAAGGTAGGATAAATACATGGGATAATATATAAAACTGGCATAAAATAAGAAGAAAAACAAATAGTGTTGGGTCTAAAATGTGACGACATTTGTGGCATTTACAATTGTATAATAGATACCCAATATGCGGGTACTAGAAGTGTAATAATACAATAGATATGCATATGGTTAGGCTATATATACCCTTCTAGACTCTCCTAGGAGAGTGAGCTAGTTCATTGTATCATTCCATCTTCTAATAAAACACATAGTTCACTTCTCTCTCTAGTTTCTCTCACTACATATTCAATATGTATTTTGATCATTTCTCACAACCAAGACCACCAGATTCGTGTATGATCTTATTATTGTTGGAGACGTAACAGTGGTATCAAATCCTAACACAAGTTTGTGATGCGTTTGTTTTGAAAAAAATGGGTTTTTGTTTTGTGTATTTACTGAGTTTGTGGATTTAGAGTAAAAAACGTGTGCTTTTCTTCTCGAAAAAAAGTTCCTAGGAATCATAACATGATAGCAAATGTTATTATGTTGTGGTTTGCGTTATATAAAGGAAATGTGTGAAAAAGAACTCGTTTAAATCATCAAAATATGTTGACAAACCCCTTGTCGCATGTTTTTAGGAAAAAAACATGTACTTTCACTTCAAAAATCAAAATTAATGGGTTTAAAAGGTTTAGAAATGTGTTTTTAGGTCGTTTTTGGTGTAAAACTCATAAACAGCTTTTAAAAAGTTTGTTATTTTAATTTTACCGAGTTAGCTAAAGGGCAATATCAAAACCCTATTTTTAACGAGTTAGACAAACCCAAAATTTACAGAGTTTTATTTACTAAGTTAAAGAGTTTCTTTACCGAGTTAGGTTAACGAGTTACAGTTTGATATATTTACCGAGTTCGGGTTAACGAGTTGGGTTCTACTTATATTAATGAGTTAGGGCTCAATATTAATGAGTTAGGTCCCGAAAAATAGGTTACCTAATTCACCATTATTCATCAAAAACACCTTACAGATATATGGTTTTACACTCATTAAGGAGACTTAAACCGTAAACACAAAACCATAATAACCATTCAACACATACTCATTATCACAAATATAACTCGGGCTTCGGCCCGTTATAATGATTCTCTACATGACAAGGCTAGATTTGGTATTTTAAATGACGAAGTGACTGTGGGGTTATTTATTATATACTACAGGGTTGGAAATAAGGTTGTATTCTGCAAAGTTCATTTACTTATTGTAGTACCGTAGAGGGGGGAGGGGGTGAATATATTTTTCCTGACTTCTTTAAAGTTTATAAAACTTATAGTCTCAAAAGAGTCGAGTGGTGTGGTAATCTACTTTATAATGAGAACAATAAGTAGACAGGGAGATGAAGAGAGAAAGAGAGACACCACGATATATACTAGTTCAGGAAGGGGGTTTAGTCCTTTTGTACGTCTAGTTGCGAATCCATGACTCAGATACTACACTAGTATAATCCTTATAGTAGACTACAAACCGTATTACAATTTAACTCCACCTACTTTCAACAAAGCCCAACACTCACAAAGAAGAGTAACTACCTATGATATTCCGCCCTCGGAATCCACCCCTAAGAACCCGTGATTTGACTTATCCTATAAACTCTAAAATCCTTCCCCTTGGAAGCTTACCAAACCCCAACTAGATCACCAATGATCTAGGCTTGATCCCGCAGATACAAGACTTCCCTTACAACTCGATTGATTGAATAAAAGGTAGTTGAACCAAGTCCTAACCCAACCTAGAGACTCGATTCTAAAGAAAGGGTATGAGAAAGAAGACCCTCGATAAAACACACAAGTATGGATTAGGTACTTCTTTGGCTCTCTTGTAGAGATGTGTGTTCTTCAATAGATGATAGAAGAGAAGATTAAGAACACAAAAAGTGTTAGACTTAGAGGATTAGAGGAGAGAAAAGAGAGGAAAGAATATTTGCAAGAGGTGAGGAATACAAAGGACAAGGGTGGGTATTTATAGGCGAATAATTCCAAACCTTGGAAAATAATTCGCGAGTGGCGCGCTGCCCTCACGTCAGTGCGTGGCCAGCGCGCCAGATTCTTAAATTATTTTCTTCAGGATTTTGGCGTTTTAAATACCCGCACTTGTTAAACCCCCCAATTATACTTCATGCTATCACCTTTCAATCATTCTTATACTCAAGGTCAACCAACTCAAATAACCATTTGATAAAAATGTTTGTGAAGTATTTAAAAGCATTTTGCTTATTCGATATTGTAAAGAGAGAAAAGAATTATCGAAAAGAGGTATTTTAGGTATTCCTCAAAGTGTAACTAGCTTAGTTGGGATCCAACTAAAGGTTTGAAAATCTAGTTCATGGTACAAAAGAACATTCTTGGAATATTCTTTGCTTAGAGAGAAAGGGGGAAGAATTTGAAATTTGAATTTCAAATTAGATTAGCTACATGTTGGATAAGAGAATGGGTTGTGAATGAGTTGGCATGATGTAATAGAAGGGAGTTTATTGATCTTGATTTGAAATGGATGGTGAGGATGTGAAGAAGAGAGGTAAGTTGGATTGGTGAGATGGCAAGATCAATGGTAGAAAGAGAGGCGTGTTTGTTGTGTGAGTGAGAAGTGTATGTTTGTGAGAGGAAGTGTGTTTGTTTGAAATGAGAGTTAAATCCAAGGGTTGAGAAGAGAATGAGGTATATTGGACTGATGAGGTGGCTTAATCAAGGGAAGAAGGGAATGTGTGTTTGTTGTGTTTGTTTAAAATCAATCCAAGGGTGGAGAAAAGGGAATGTAAGTTGGCATATTAAGGATAAGATTTAGGGATTATTTGTTGAAGGATTATGTGTGTGAAGGTTTAAAGATGAAAATGAAGAATATGAAGATAAAGATTAAATCAAAGGATTGATATGGGTGTATAATCACATTGCCAATAAGATAGAAAAGAGTGGGCATATGTGATTATGGGAATGTTTAGGAAGAAGGTGTTTAGAATGTGTGTGGAAGAGATGAAATTATTTGTTGGGTAAGAAGAGGGTGAACAAATGATTAGGAGGAATGGGTTGTGTAGAAGAAGTGTAGATTTGTACATGTGAGGAATACATGTGAGTTTGTAAAATATTTATAGGTGAGGAAGTGAGAAAAGTCAAAGTATGATTAACTTCCAAATACCACAAACTCAATTAGTCATTTAGACTTTAATCCATGATAATCAACATTGGAATTTATCACTAATCATCTTGATGCAAACAAGCTAGGTGCTTTGCATCTCAAGTAAAGCATATTCTATAATAAGAAAGGATGCGTTTATGCAAAGTGACCTTTGACTTAGTTTGATTAATAAGGGAGTAAAACCCGTGATTAGGAACAATTTAAATCCGGATTAAGGTAAAATGAATACTTTCGTTTTATGGTATGTTGAAAACATGATCATACTAGGTTTAGAAAGAAGTTTCGGCCTTAGCGAGAGGTGTTTGATAAAAGATTTGAGTTGGCATTTTATAGAAAAACTGGATGATTCGTTTTACTCCTCTCTAAGTCTAAACCTCATTTGGAGTGTTCCTAAATGCTCAAATATCATGTTCACACCTTTATTGAAGCTTCCACATATGTCGGGTAAGAGGAAAGCCGACATTGCAAAATCCGTTAAAAGGATTTCGCCTGTGAATCTTAAACATTGTATTCACCTTATGAGTCTTACATAGCTTGCCTACTCCCATGTGCGCTATAGCTCTTTCCTTCTCCCCCTTTTGTCAAATCAAAAAGGCAGGATCTTGGTCTTTTATTAGAAGAAAGATATCTTTATACAAGAGAGAGTAGATACCATTGTACATGCTCCCCCTAGATCGTTGTTCCCCCTTGTTCTAAGGCGAGGATCCATAGGTCAAGAGCATCACCTTCGAGGTGTTCTTGGCTACATCTAGCAATAAGCAAACACAAAACAACACAAGCAACAACAAACATATTCGCATGTTCAAGTCCATAATGGGTTAGCTTACCATTTGGTAACTTGGAAACATGGATGAGTACAAATATAGATTATTATGACTTTTTACATTGTTGCATATATTCATATACATATTTTAACATTTATATGTATATTTATTCATGACTATAATTACTTTTTGTTAAGCATGCATGGAAAATTATATCATTAATTCATCCTATTATGTTATAGCTAAGCAATATTAATCAAGAAGCATTCAAGTATTTATTTCACATAAAACATGTAACACATAACATATATTACACATCTTCTAGCTATAACTAGTACAAGGCAATATAGAAAGCATATACTACTTTTATTCTTACAAGCATTGACTTCTTCCAAATAGACAATTTCTAGGTTGATTGTGTTTTTCAATTCATTCTTAATTTTGATCTTGAAGAAAGACTTTAGCAATGTCCTCAATGGCCGTGGTTAATACCTTTAGATCATTGTTAATGGATGCATGTATATCTCTCATTCTGTGCGAAGCGCATGCACATTCTATTCTGTCCTGTGTTGTACTTGAAAACACACGCACTCATCAACATGAGTGGTTTATTGCTAATGAGGTCTCAAAGCTGTGAGAAGATAACTTGTCCTATACTATTCTGCTAACTCTTAATTTTTCTCCCCAAGGATAAAACTCCTCTTCCTCGGGAGTCATCATTCTTCTCCCGGAGTTGTTATGAAATGATGAATCTCCAAACTCACTCATGATTCTTGTTTTGCTTTGGTTTTGGCCAAAAAATTTAATTGTGTTTGTGTTGTATCTTATGAGCTAATGCATGTTGCTTTTATAGATTAGATATGTGAAAGGTTTAGGTAATGACAAGATCCTTATCCATAGTATTTTTTGAATCTGTTGGGATTTGTGATAGAAATGATTATGTGAAGACCATTGTATGACATTGGGAAGAACATTATGCCTTGGTAATTAGTAGTTTTAGGTTGGGAATCTAATGATGCTTTGTTGAAACTAAGGTTATGGTTTGAATATTTTTAGTTTAAATTGAGATTAGATGATTTAGTTACATAAACTAGTTCTTACGAATATGCATGCATGCATCAAAGATTGTCAATGCATGATACTTCCATTGTAGTTTGTTGTGTAGAGATCCTTACTCACCATTTTGGATTTTCGGAAATGAGAACCTTATTATCATTGTGTTACATAGAAAATACTTAGGATCTCGGATGAGTGTTCAAAGTTATCAATCCTACTTCAGTGTGTATTTTAATCCTTCACGGACATTTTACACATATTGGACGCATAACCCATTATACAATAGCAGAGTGTTGTTAAGTATAATATCTCAGACTTATGGTAGATGTGTTGTGTCAACATTGATAATTTTAACTAGCATGGTGTATCGTGAATTAATTTCATAGTTTCTCGAATGAGATGACTATATTATCATGTTTATTAATTGTGTATCTTAATTCGTTATGCGATACCATACCGAATTTGATTTCAAAATAATTCTCTTTAACTATGCGAGTAGTTTGTATATTTATATAAAGTTCTTTTATTTTCTTTTCTATCTAATACACATAGCATGCAATCAACACATAAGATGAATAAGTGATTTTGTCAACACAAAGGTGAGTTGTGATCCAAAGTGATCAACACAAATACAACATTTTCAACATAAAGGTGAGTTGTGATCTGTTAGCCTTACTATTTTGTAAAGTTGTCGTCTTACACATGAATTAAGCTAGCTATAGACCAACTGCTAAATGCAAGGACTATTATTGTATATGTGGTATAGATAGCTTTGTGTTAGGCTATAAATACCCCCCATGACTCTCCATGAGGGGTTGGTTGAATCATTATGTAACTTTCATTCTCTTTCTAATAAACACATAGTTCATTCCCTTTCTCTCTCTACTTTCTCTCACTAAACAAACATGTATCATGTTCTCTTCTTTGATCAATTCCGACCCCCCGAAAAGGTGTTTTGTAGCATGTAACAAGTGGTATCAGAGCTAACCGTAGGTGTTTTGTATTGTGTGTTGTGTTCGTGGGTTGTTTCAGCTTATTTACAGCTTATTATAAGCATATTTCATGGGCTTATTTTAAAAATATCCACGTTTTTTGTTATTTTTTATAAAAGTTTTAATATCTCCTTGAGTCTATTAAAAGAGGTTGAACTTTTTGTTTTTTTTGCTTATTTCATCCTTATTTCTAAGCCTTTTACAAGCATATTTGGGTTGGTTGGTTTGTGCGTATTTTGTCCTTGTCCAAAGCTTTTCTAACAGCTTAATCTGGTTTTCTGAGCTTATTTGTTGTCAAACCTTATTTCTGGTATATTTCGAGCTTATTTTCGAGCTTATCAGGTTGTCAAACAGTTTTTTAAAGCTGTTTTGGTCATTAAATCAGCTTATTTTCAAAGACAACAAGAGAAAGCACAGTTTTTTTGTTTGAACAAGAAGAAGAGACACATATCCAAAAATTCTAGATCTAGGATTTGTATGTTTGTGGACCACTGAAAGTGACAGGCGAGTTTTACATCTTGTTTAGGCGAGTTATACACACTTTCTGGGTGAGTTATACGAGCTTGTTTAGGCGAGTTATACATTTGTTCTAGGTGAGTTATACGAGTTTGGGATAGGCGATTTATACATGTGTTCTAGGCGAATTATACCGGCGAACTATACACCTTGTGGTAGGCGAAGTATACACCTAACCCTGCCCAAACCGAGTCAACTTGGTATTTACCGAGTTGACCCAAGTCAATTCAAGTAAGTCATGGTCAGAACAGAAATAAAGGAGAAGAAGACAAACTCGACTTGACTAATACAAACAACCATTGCCTCAAAAAACAATCAGCCAACAATCAACTACAACAACTTTAACTGGCATCATCTCACAAATCCAACAAAATCAACTAGATCCCATCGTCATAACATAACTCATCAACAATCAAATCCAAATCTAATCCTATTACCCATCGTCACAGCCTCAAACCAATAACGAATCCAATTTCACAAATCCAATCCCATCCTCCAATATCTCCGATAACAACCTCAACTGAAACGAAATCAAACTAGATCTCAGATTGTTCAATTTTTTCTTAAATCTTTAAGATTTTTTTAATTGAACATCAATCATCATCGATCTATGTAGAGTTATAAAACCCCTTTCAATTTTTGAAATTAAACATGACTTATGACAAATATGTTATAGTCAATTCTTTGTTTCGATTAACTCACATAACGAAAACAAATGCCTACCCGAGACCAACTGCATGATCTTGAAGCCTTCAATCTTATGTCTTCGTAGGTGTTTACATCAGAGATGTATCTCGTATGGGTTAAGAAAGAATAATATACGGATGAACTGATTTGGGGCTGATTTATCTTGTTTGTGAGATGGATAATAATATTTTTTTGTGACTGTTCTTGGGAGGTTGAGAGGATGAGGGTGGTTGACATAAGTTTTAGGGTTATTTTAAGAAAAATTAGGGATTGGTTGATATATATACTTCCCTAATTATCAGTTGGATCAAATATAAGGTTTTGGCAGCCGGGTTTCAAATCTACACTTGGGCCGAGGGTTCTATTGTTTAAGGAATTGGGCCGATAGACTCGGGCCTTAACAATCAATACCGTGTCAATTCATTAAGAATATGAGTTGTTGTAATATCTCATGAAGTAGGCTAGGTTATTTGGATTTGGGCCGAGTGTGTTCACAAGATGATATTGGGTTGTGTTTCATTGATGAGCTGACTGGGTTTGTTTAGCAAGATAGGCTGCGATATGATATAAATTGATGTTGGCCTGAAAAATATTTATGGTTTATCTATATTGAGCTCAGGTTAACGGATTGAGCCGGGTATTAAACATTCTATTGTCGGGTAAAAGTACAAAAGACCGGGTTTTATTACTTGGACGGGCCGTGCTTATGATTTATTTATTGGGCCCGATATCCGTTAACAATTACAACACATTAAAAATCACGAACAACAACATAACAAACACAATACATTACACTAAAAACGATCCTTATCAAAATTCACCTTCATTGATAATGGCTTTTATTGAATTTTTATGACTACGGGGTTTTTGTACGATGGTATTTATTTGGGATTGAAGTAGTATTTCACGGGGAGTGTACTTATTTTGTCTTCGGTTCTTTCTACCTCCTCAACGACGATGACTTGTTCGGGCATATACGGTTTGTGATGAAGACTTGGATATCTAGTTGCTTTTGTGATTCTTTCTCCCTATACCCACAAAGTAGCTATCACTTTAAGGAGTTACATTGTAGTACTCAGTTTCTCATGTAGTTAAGGAGATTTCAAGAGGTGTAGTATTTGTATACTTTGGTGCGGGTATATGGTACTTAGAGATTTGCCTCTACACCATTCTTCACCACACGGATAGTACAAGATTAAGTCACAAGTCGAGGATTTTGCTTCATTCTCGGGTTCATTTCATCGGGTTGTCTCCATCAGTGGTCATCAGTATTAGCCTACAGAATTGATAAGGGGATTTAGATCGGGTTGATTAAGATAGATCTGTAAAGAGAGTATCGACATCTTCTTACAAACTATTGCTTATGCAATCATGGGCTATGAAGCTAAGTAAGCAGTTCCAGTTGGCATAAGATGTACACATGTGTAGGATGATTCCTTAATTAGTCATCATCCTGGAGGGAGAAATGTGTGCATCCGGTACTAAGTTAATTTTGACTTAATTGACTTTGATGTTACCATTTAGACTATATACAGGAACAAATTGCGTACACTCGGGACTTAATTAACTTTGGTGTAGCAATTCATATCTGCACTTTCCTGGAGGGAGAAAAGTGCATTTTCGGGTCTTAATTGATTTTGGTGCTACGGTTTTGACTTCGGAAAGGGGATAAAGTGTGTACTTTGGGCTGAATTCAAACAAGACTGGAATGCTTCCTAAGTAAGACGGTGTTGATGATATCATCCCCTCCCACATAGTATCCTAAATGAGAAAGGAGGTCTTTGAGCCGAGCTGGAAGAGGTTGTATGACTCAAGACTAGTGCATTGATTCTTAATCAGTCTCAAGGGTGTCTGTTTGGGAGGGAGTTGAAGAAAGAGAGCCTACTAGTTTAGACGGAGTAAAGACTCAACTAGATACTGCACAACAAGTTCAAAGCATAATTCATATCAAAGCCGAAGTATTCAGATAAGGGAACTTCAAGGATGAAATTGAAAATTAGATTCTAGAAAAACTTGAACATGACTACAAGTGCAAGAAAATGAAGTTTTTCAAGACATGCAGCTTATTCAGAAACTTCGATATGACCAGAAGGGTATGAAGAAAGTTTTTAAAGTCATGTCAAAAAGTTATGAGCAGAAATCCAAATCAAAGCCAGTGGTAGCGACAACTTCTAAGTCATCCTTAGCAGTATGATTACAGTGTGTTCGTCTACAAGCTGAAGAAATAGAGCCGGAGTATTCAAGAAGATCAAGGTCGCTGAAGACAATCTTAAGGAATATTGGACTTCATTGTTATCGTGTTGATAATCCTTATTAATTTACTTTATTTTTGCTTGTAGAAAACATTGTAACCAATTCACGTGTGACACCATCTTGGAGGGAGATTGTTAGCCTTACTATTTTGTAAAGCTGACGTCTTACACGTGAATTGGACTAGCTATAGACCAACTGCTAAACGCAGGGACTATTATTGTATATGTGGTAAAGATAGCTTTGTGTTAGGCTATAAATACCCCTCATGACTCTCCATGAGGGGTTGGTTGAATCATTTTGTAACTTTCATTCTCTTTCTAATAAACACATAGTTCATTCTCTTTCTCTCTCTACTTTCTCTCACTAAACAAACATGTATCATCTTCTCTTCTTTGATCAAACTCGACCCCCCGAAAAGGTGTTTTGTATCATGTAACATGATCTAAAATGATTTTGTTAATGAATTTGTCTATTTAATCTTTCATGCCTATCATGGGGAATAGAGCATGCAATGTTGTGAATAAGTTCACATAAGTCCTAGCATAGAGCACATAAGAACATAAGCTCTAAGAGCAAAGTTATCACTAAAAGGGTATGCAAACGACCTCTAGACGTATACCCTTATTCTTGACCCATCACACACTCAGATTAATTTCTTATGGTGCATGTCAACCATGAACAACCTCAACTAGACACATGTAATTTTTGGACTTTAGGAAATGTCATGCGAAAATCCTAAGCTTGTTTAGTCTTAGAACTAAGTGTTCTCTCATTCAACTCACCAATTACTTGTTCTATTGGGTGACCTCTAGCTTCTTTTAGACACTTAGGATGACCCGGCTCTGAGGCATTAACTTCTAATGACGGAGACCTAACCGGATTATGAACTAAAGGTTCAATGATCCTATCATCTTCTACCGAAGAGGATGACTTAGGCTTGGGCAAACTCTTATCAAAGGTCACATTGAGAGATTCCTCCATTCTCATTGTTTCCTTGTTGAGCACTATCTATGCTTTACTAGTTTAAGAATATCCTAAAAACACACCTTTATACAACTTTGGGTCGAACTTGGTGAGATGTACTTTAGTGTTAAGTATAAATACTTTACAACCAAAGACCCTAAAGTACTCTAATGACGGTTCCTATTTCTAAGGATTTCTTAGGGTGTTTTATTAATGAATTTTCTAATATAGCCCCTATTAAATATGTATGTTGTCGTATCTAATGCATGACACCAAAACTTTTGTAGAATAGATTGCTCGTCTAACATAGCATGACTCATCTTTCTTAACTTGTGATGTGTTCTTTCAACAATCTCATTCGATTGAGAAGTGAACGGGCCCGATAAGTTCTAAGAAATTCCATGTTGTTCACAAAAGCTCCTAAATTTTAATTTATTAAATTCACTACTATGATTTGTTACAATTGAAACAATAGAACAATCATGTAGGTTTTCAAGCTTTTTACACAATATTTTAAACTTTTCTAAGACATCTTCCTTAGACTCTATAAACACAACCCAAGTGTAGTTTGAGTGATCATTAACAATCATTAAAGTATAAAGTTGCCTCTGTAGCTTTTAATAAGAGATGCACCATACATATCTAAGTGTAATAACTCTAAAACCCTAGTGGTTGACTTCATTCCTAGTCCTATTGTTTGCATTACCTTAACTCCATATACCACATGATTCACAAAAGTGTCTTTCAAAGCTCAACTTAGGTAGGTTCTTTGCTAGCTCGTTGGAAGCTAAGTTTCAAACTAACCGCATATTGGCGTGACTTAACCTCCTATGCCAAAGCATTGACTTGTCCACCATGGATGCAAGACAAATTTGTTGTTTGGAGTTATCTCCCAATTTTCACGTATATATATTATTTCTCCTATGTCCTTTAGCTAGATTTTTACCATTTTTACTAATAGTACAATATACTTTAGTAAAGCTAACTACGCAATCATCATTACATAATTGACCTACGCTAATCAAGTTAAAACATAGACCACTAACATGCTCAACATTGGTAATTGTGATAGAGTCATGATTAATATTACCTCCACCGATGACCTTTCCCTTTAGGTTGCTTCCAAATACGACATGTCCATCATCATATGCCTTGTATGAAGTAAACAATCTTCTATTCCCGTTCATGTGCTTAGTGCAACCACTATCCACAATACAATCGTCCGGTAGTAGATCACATTTAAGACATACCTACAAGCAAATATGAATACATGGTCGTGGTACCCATTTTTTCTTGGGTTCCTTGTGTTTAGTAAATATGGTGCCCAAGTTAACCATTCTTGGGTCTTGTAGAAAAGCAAATAGTTTATGTAGGTCGTACCTTGAGAACGCGGACCAAAGATTGTTTTGAAAATCAGGGGAGTTTTGAAAGTTTGGTCCACACTCCAAGGTGTTTTAAGCCTTTGATTTGGATAGGAGTTTTCTCTCCTTTGGAAAGTTCTTGGTTGATGATGCGAGGACCTTTGGTTTTTGTGAAAGCTTCTTCTTTCAGAAGAACGGTTGTTTTGAAAAGAAGGTCTTCGAGCATATGAGTTTGAAGGTCTCATATGTGGTGTGGGTAAAAGAGGTATAGGGTCAAATAGAGGACATGTGTATCCAAGGCCATTGCGTAAGCCAGAGTGATATTCTTGATGTCTTGTTTTCACTCTTGAAATGGGTGCTTGGGGACCTCGAGTGTTTGCAAAATGAGTTTGAGGAGCAATAGGTTAAACAAGGTTATTTGATGAATCTTCCTTTTGACTTTGTTTAACAAATACTATTGGTTTGTTTAGACTCATGGAAGTGGTTTTATAATTTTTTATAGAATCCAAGACCTTCCACAATATACTTTAGTAAAGCTAACTACGCAATCATCATTACATAATTGACCTACGCTAATCAAGTTAAAACATAGACCACTATCATGCTTAACATTGGTAATTATAATGGAGTCATGAGTAATATTACCTCTACCGATGACCTTACCCTTTAAATTGCTCCCAAATATGACATTTCCACCATCATATACCTTGTACAAAGTAAACAATCTTTTATTCCCGGTCATGTGCTTAGTGTAACGACTATCCACAATCCAATCGTCTGGTAGTAGATCACATTCAAGACACACCTACAAGCAAATATTAATTCAAGGTCATGGTACACATTGTTTCATGGGTCCGTTATGGTTAGGAAATTATGATGCCCAAGTTACCCATTCTTAGGTCTTGTAGTAGAGTACATAGTTTTTATAGCTCGTACCTTGAGAATGCGGACCAAGGATTGTTTTGAAAATCATGTGAGTTTTGAAAGTTCGGTCCAACGCTTTATGATATTTTTAGACTTTGATTTGGGTAGGAGTTTTCTCTCCTTTGGAAGGTGCTATGTTGATAGACAAAGACCTTTCGTTGTTGTAAAAATTTATTCTTCTTGAAGAATGGTTATTTTGAAAAGAAGGTCTTCGGTTATATGAGTTTGAAGGTCTTATATTTGGTGTGGGTAGGAGAGGTCCAAGGTCAACTCGAGGTCGTGTGTATCCAAGTCCATTATCTGAGCTCGAGTGATGTCGTGTTTCCACTCTTGTAATGGGTGCTTGATAACCTCGAGTGTTTGCAAAGTGAGTTTGAGGTACTACGGGTTTAACGAAACTTTTTGACGAAGTTTCTTTGACTCTTTTTTACAAAAACTATTGGTTTGTTTGGACTTGCGGAAGTGGTTTTATCATTTTTGGAAAATCCAAGACCTTCCTTATCTTGGGAGAATTTTTGACGACTTAGCATATTGTCCAAAGCAATGCTACTTTCTTTGAATTTTGAAAAATTCAATGCTTCATCTTGAAGTCTAGAAACATTGCACTTTAAAGAGTCAACCTCTTATGTGAGTTCAACACACTTTTGACAAGGTTAAACCACTTCTTTATCATTAACATGTTTCTTTACTTCAAATTCAAGATCATTGATTTTCCTTAGAAGTTTTGAATTCTTACTTTCAAGAGAGCATTTTTCATTTAGAAGTTTTTCAAAAGTTTTAGCAAAATCCTTGTTAAAACTTAGGAGTTCCTCATTTTCCTTTTACAAATCAACAATATTTCAAGCAATATTAGAACTAGATGGTTTGGATACTACCTCTTGCGAGTTGATTTCCATGAGACATGTTGCATCATTTTGGTGTTCATCTCCATCTTCACTATCGCTTCATGCTCCTCCAACAAAAGCGTTGTTCTCCTTCGGCTTTCTACACTCACTAGCAAAGTGGTCTTCTATTCCGCAATTATAGCAAGCTCCTTTTTGTTTTGAGCTTTCACCACCTTTGTTACCAAAGCTATTACCGCGGCCTTTACCAAATCGATTACCGCGTCCGAACCGATTACCCTTGCAGAATAACTTGCGGAAGTTCTTCTCCAACAAGTTGAATGCTTTGGCTTCTTCGTCTTCATCTACGTCTTTGTAGAACCGTAAAGGAGGGGGGTAAATACGATTTTCTTAACTTCTTGAAAGATTATAAAACTTCAAGTCTCAAAGAGCCGAGTGGTGTATTAATCTACTTTTCAAAGTGAATAATAAGTTGATAGAGAGAAGAGGAGAGAAGAAGAGACACCACGATATATACTGGTTCAGTAAGGGGGGTTTAGTCCTTCCGTACATCCAGTTGTGAATCTGCGACACCGATACTATTCCTAGTATAATCCTTATGGTGGACTACAAACCGTATTATAATTTAACTCCACTGACTTTCAACAAAGCTCGGCGCTCACACAGAAGAGTTACTACCTATGGTATTCCGCCCTCGGAATCCACCCCTAAGAACTCGTGATTCGACTTAACCTATGAACTCTAAAAGCCGTCCCCTTGGAAGCTTAACAGACCCCAACTAGATCCCCAATGATCTAGGCTTGATCCCATGGATACAAGTGATAACATCAAATAGTTAATACTTTTTAGTATCAAATTCCTTATGAAAATGCTTGTAAATATGTTATAAATGTCTGAAAACACTACTTAATTGCCTATATTTAGTTTTTAGGAGCAAAGCAAGCGTTTGAGCAAAAGACGCAGGATTTGGACATGGAATTCAGCAAGTGATGACATTCAAAGCTTTTATGACGTAACCTCCCCACAGGAGTTACGCCGTAATCAAGATTAACGAAGAAATGACCCAACATCAATTGTTACGGCGTAACCTCGCCACCACCTTTACACCATAACGTATAATATAAAGGAAGATAGAGTATCCGAGTCAGCATTGCGGCGTAACCATGGCGATACGGTTACGCTGTAACATCAGTTAAGCCTGGAGAATGGGAAACCACATCAGCATTGTTATGGCGTAATGTGTTCATAACTGTTACGCCGTAACATCTTTGATACTTATAAATAGAGCCCTAACTCGACTCATTTGGCATCACTCACTTTACCTCTTCACCCCGCAGTACCAAGAGGTGAACAAGGCCTCTAGAAGACGAAGCATTCCATCAAAAGTCTAAGGGAGAATCATTGTACTTCATTTTAGAATTAATCATTCGAAAACTCAGTTTGTAAGAATTATGAATTATCAATCCAAGATTTCTTCATTTACTTATTGTCTTACTATTTATATGAGTGGCTAATCACTTTTAGTGCTGGCCTAGCCATGTATTTACTGTTGTTATGATTGTTATTTCCTATTTGATTATGGTTTTATTAGATTTTGGTTTGTGCTTAATTACACATACCTTTTACCTATAAAAACGAGCCTAAATGACCAAAAACGGACATAAAATGCCAAATATATGTGTGTTTTGCTATTTGTGTTGTGCAGGTAACTGATATTCACTAAAGGACAAAAACGAAGCTAAAACCGACAAAACCGAGCACGGGATTAGAATGAGCGTGAAAAGTCAAAGTCAAAGACATGTGCATCTTAAATGGACCAACCCGTACCCAAGTTAATGGGCCGGGTCAGCCCATTAAGCCTTTATCTATACACTTTATAAGTTAAAAAGCCCTAAAGTCCAAAACCATAGTAACCGGCCCAAACCAAAAGCCCATTACATTTAACCATACACCCTTAACCCTCATTACACCATTGGTCCTAAAGTTTAACACCGTTAGTCCTTAAGGACTAACGTAGGTAGTCCCTAATAAATAACACCATTAACCCCATTACCCAAGACCTTTAACTCCCGTTACCCCAAATCAAACTCTCCCGCCAAATCAAATACTATTCACTTGTCCCTTTCCTTTGCCCTACAACCCGACAAAACACAAAACCCAACGAAAACCCCACCCCTGGCAAGAAGACAAGCCACCTTGGCAATCCTAAGGTGACTGATTGGCTGATAGGACAAGGACATCAAATCAAGGGTTATGATGAAGTTAAAGAAGCACACAAGAAAATCAAGGGCTATGATTTATGGCTTGGGGAACACTCTCATATCCTCCTCACATAAAAAGCACAACTTAAAGACCTAGAACTTTCTCAAGCCGGCTATAAAAGAGAAGACCATTGGCAGCCATTAGGGGATCTAGCTTTTTAATCTTTTTCTTT
>BQNB010040776.1:0-46472 GCA_026074375.1 Tanacetum coccineum
AGCAAACGCGTAAAACCCTAAAAATAAATTATGAATTTCATAATGTCATACAATGACCTAAAATACGAGGTGTTATAGCGGCGACGATAAAAATTGTTAACCCAACTCGCTCCGCAATTTCCTACCCGCTTAGAGAATTCGTTTGTTTGGGTTTTCGTAGCTTTCCCGTAACATCATATTTACATCATTCTCGCTTGTATAAAGACTCACACATTCTCTTGCCCATCAAACATTGTCTCCAAAAGTATATATCTTTTACGAATCAAGTTTGTATTCAAATTAAAGTTAAAATTGTTAAAAAATTCAAAATAAACCCACTAAAAATGTGAAAAGCTAAAAATTTATAAAAATATATTAAAAAGGATGTTGAATTAAACATCACGGAATTTTAGAAAATACGATGAAATTAGATCATAAAAAAAATAAATAGATAAAAAGATATGTCAAATTGAAAATAAAAGTGATATTTTAATTAAGAAGTGACACATGTCACTTTATGATGTGATTTTTTAAAATAAAATGGATAGTCAAGATTCCACCTCCTTATCTTAATTTTGATGGGAGCCACATTGTAAATGCTTTATATAATACTAGTTGGATACCCGCGCATAGCGGCGGCGACAAAAATTAAAATTGCTAACCCAACTCGCTCCGCAATTCCCTACCCGCTTAGAGAATTCGTTTGTTTGTTTTTCCGTAGCTTTCCCGCAACATCATATTAACATCATTCTCGCTTGTATAAAGACTCACACACTCTCTTGCCCATCAAACATTGTCTCCAAAAGTATATATCTTTTACGAATCAAGTTTGTATTCAAATTAAAGTTAAAGTTGTTAAAAAATTCAAAATAAACCCACTAAAAATGTGAAAAGCTAAAAATTTATAAAAATATATCAAAATGGATGTTGAATTAAAGATCACGAAATTTTAAAAAATACGGTGAAATTAAATCATAAAAAAAATAAATAGATAAAAAGATATGTCAAATTGAAAATAAAAGTGATTTTTTAATTAAGAAGTGACACATGTCACTCTATGATGTGATTTTCTAAAATAAGATGGATGATCAAGATTGCACCTTCTTATCTTAATTTTTAATGGGACCCACATTGTAAATACTTTATATAATAATATAGATAAATCGCTGTACATATTACTGTTCATTAAGACAGTAAATAATGTTCATTAATTATTGTATTGTTTTTCTTTTGTTGGCAAACGTGTGTTATATTTTAGAAATAGTCAATCCCAAACAGCCACTACGAATCATGCACTTTAAGCAATATTCAGTTCCAGCCAAACCAAACAACTCATTATAGAATACCTGTCAAATTTGTCACGTCTAAATGAAATGTAGCATATCGATGTCTAAGCTTTTAGCTAAGTAACAGCTAAAACAAGTTACAACTAAAATTCAACCGAAAGTTGTAAACACTCATTTAAGCACTTGTAGCCATTGATCTAAATCGATATGTAACAGGTTCTCTTAGGTTTCGCTTGTTTGCTTTTTAAAAGCACTTTCCCCTCTTTTGTCTGCAACCTTTTCGTCGTTTTTCTTACGTATTCTTACGTTTTCATACATTTTAGTACGTTTTCGTACGTTTTCTTCCGTTTTTCGTACGTTTTCGCCTGTTTTTGTCCATTTTTGCCTGTTTTCGCCCGTTTTCGTACGTATTCTTTCGTTTTCGTACGTTTTCGTCCGTTTTGTCTGTTTTCATACGTTCTCCTTCGTTTTCTTACGTTTACGTATGTTTTCGTCTGTTTTCTTACGTTTTCATTTGTTTTTATACGTTTTCGTACGTTTGCTTACATTTCTGTACGTTTTTGTACGTTTTTATACGTTTTAGTTTGTTTTCTTAAGTATACGTCCGAAAACGTACAAAAACCGACGAAATGTAGAAAACAGCCAAAAACTTACGAAAACGTAAAAACAACAAAAAAAAAGTATGAAAACATACAAACGTCATAAAACTTACGAAAACGGAATGAAAAACGTACGAAAACATACGAAGATGTACGAAAACAGACGAAAAACGTAAAAAGGACAAAAACGTACGAAAACTGTAAAGATGTACGAAAACGTATAAAAACGTAAGAAAACAGCCGAAAAGGTAATAAAACGTATAAAAACGAAAGAAAACGTACGAAAATGTACAAAGAGTATTGAAAAGTACAAAAACACTAGTGGAAAAAGATAAAGAAAAAAAGAAGAAGATACTTATAGAACAAAAACTAAATGGTCTTTTTCCCTGCAGATTAAGACTTTAGATGTAGCTCTTCTTTTGCACACATAGTTTGCAGATGAAGAGATAAAACTTCTAAAAAAACTAAGCAACCTTAGTTGCACAAAATCTGTAACAGATTCTCTTAGTTGCACAAACAATATCATCAATCTATAGAAATCAAGCAATAATTTTAACTAGATTAGTAAGACTTGTAACGCCTAAGTAAACAAACAATAAAACACTAAGAAACATGACCTGAGGTAAAGCTAATATTTTTAGCTTGCTGCATATGGCGTAGGAAGATCAGCCAACAATCCTCTCAACTGGTAATCTTTATCGGCCAACTCCAAAAGAAATATGCATTTGACTACAGAAACGTTACAAGGACTCAAATAATGTAGGAAGTTGATCAGGCTCAGGCCTTACAAGGACTCAAGACCAATCTTCACCTGAATAACAAACGAGAAACGATTGCCAAAACTAGTATATTCACAATTAAAACACATTTCATAGAATGTATAAGAGGTGACATTTTTCCAAACAGTTAGTCACATTGGGTTATGTAGTCTCAAACGGTGTAAATCAATGAACTTGGATAAAGAGAACGAGTGAAACGGGTTAAAATTAGCCCAAAGTGTACTTTTTTATGCATATAATATCCTAACTCCATTAAAAAACTTAAAACAAACTGTTTATAATCTTATTTAATGTGTGAGGTAGTTGTAACATTTTATTAAGAAATTTGACAAAAAGTGTTTGTGCGCAACCGACCTATCTAGTACTTAAAAGTTACATGTTTTGAACCATTACCCTACCTGCCCGACTGTACTTTCTCATCTTTTAAATAGATCTGTAAACTAGATCTTGATTTACCCTCCACAATATAAGTAGGACCTAAAACTGTTACTCATGAACATATTCGATATCATCGACGAAACAAAATAATATAGTGATCACTTCTGACTACTCTTTAATATATAGTAAATATATATAAAATATACTTATAAATATATATAAAAAAAATAGGAATCAAAAGATCACAGTTATAGTAATCCGGAAGTATGATTCCCGGGTCGTTATTCCCCGATGAGGAAAGCAATTGAAAGTCGAGAGTCGTTTTGAGAATCGATGCTTGAATGGGATAAGATTGATATTGGTTATCTAAAACTACGAGAAAATTAAGGCAAAAACTTAAAAATACTTAAGGGGAGACAACTTTTTAGCTAAAAACGTAAAACATAAATCCTAAACGGGAACTAAAAACCTTAATATTTTCAAAAATAAACCTAAAATGAAATTTTCACTTTTAACTAACCCTAATTGACCAAATAGTAAGATTAAAGAAAACTAGAACAAAAACGGAGTTCGAATTGGCTTAAAAACCGAAAAACGTGAACCGGGAATGTAATCCGTTCTTTAAAATCGAAAATTTGCCAAATTTAAACCCTACTAAGCAAAACTAATTTTCCTAGTAAACTATATGATAAAAGATATTTTTCTAAAAAAGCATAATATGTTTTTGATTTTTTTTTTATTTGTTATAAAATTTTTAAAGTTTTTAATAAAAATAAATGTTTAAAAATACTAAACTCATTATAAAAATTCTGAAAAAATTATAGAAAGTAGCTTGAACTAAGAGGAATCTAGGAAAAATAAGCTTGGAAACACAACTTATTAAATAAGCTGCGAAATAAGCTAAAACCGCTTATTGTACAAAAAGGGCTAAAATTTATATAAAAGATAGATTTTGCAAGGTTAGAATGAAAAAGACACCAGGGCACGTTGGTAGGGAGTGTGTGTTGTGAGGTGTTATAAAAGGTGAGGATATTGAGGTCGGAGGTTCGAGCCTTGCTCACCCCCAACTTCCATCTTCCCTTTTTTTTGAAAAGTTTAAAAAGCAAAGTTGTAGATAAGCTTAGAATAAGCTACTTTAATAAAAACAACTATTATTGAAAAGCACTAAATAAGCTGAAAAACATCTTAAAACTTGACAGATTAGACTTAACTATATTTTTTTTACTTTTCTCAAACTAAATAAGCTGGAATACTAAAATAAGCTATAACAAGGACTAAATAAGCTATTATTATACTAACTCTATCCTAATAAGCTAAACTTAACTAAAAAGAAACAACCAATAAGCTGGGAATTGCAATAAGCACTTTTACTTAATTCTGAAAACCAAACAGTTTACTTTGAGCTTGTTTTCCTATAAGCTAGTGGACTTTTAAGACAAAAGAGCTTAAAGAAGCTGAAACTTAGACCTACTAGCTACTCAAAAATGCTTTTTGAAAGAGATTGTGACAACAAGAGCTTATAGAAAAAGTTCTTTGAAAACAGACATCTAACTCAGCATATGCTGAGTTTGGATTTTGAATTTGAAAAGACAAAAAGCTATTTTAAAAGCTAAAAACAGATGATCAAATGAGCTTAACTTCAAAAAGCAAATTGAAACCAATTAACTATTACCCTAGATCTAATTGTGTGCTAAATATCTAAATCTAATTCCTACAATTACCTTTTGAATATTGATGATGAAAAAAGCTACTTAACACTTAACATTTCTAATGCAGTTGACACAATTTGAACCAAAATTAAAAACCTTAAATGCAGACCTAATGTAAACGACTTCTACACTTATTAAAAACACAACTAAGAGCAAATAAGGACACTACAATTACCAGGTGTGATTAGAGCTTTTAAACCAAACTAGACTTTAACAGATTTAAACATATATTAAACTAACTTATGAGAACCTAAATAACTCTAATCTAATTAATAAATCTAGCATAAACAGATTGAATGAAGATTAAAAACCAAAATCCGAAGACCAATGGCACTAGCAGCTTACTAACTTATGGTTAGTATGCTATGCAAACAACCCTCTTATTTTTAATCAATATTCATTTGAGCTATGAATAGAGATTCTAGTGAACAAGTTCAATACCAGGTTGTTGATGAGCTTATTAACAATATAATGAGCAGATTTTAGCAACTGAATAAGCAGAACTAACATTTAATAAGCTAACGCTAACTTTTTTAGAATTTTAATGATTTAAGAAGCAAAATTATGAAAACTATGATCTAGACTATTGAAGCTAAAAACAGATAATCAAACTTAACTAATAAGACATAATAAGCAATTATAAGCACAAATAAGCAAGTAAATAAGCAGATTAAGCAGATTTAAACTATGAAATTAAGGACAGAAAAGATAAATGAGAACTTACAAATGCCTTAGCTAAACAAAGGCTTAATTTGCTCAAAGAGCTGTCAACAAGCTCTAGCTTATCACAAGGATAAGCTAGTAAAGTCCAATAAGCTCTTCCAGAGTAAGCTTATCATCCAAGTAGCTTAGATCCATATAGCTTAGGTATTAATCTGCTTTTAAGAGTTTAAGTACATTTAATGTCTAATTTGAGCTCAATCTGAGCTTAGAGACTCAGAGAGCTTATGAAGAGCTTATAAGAGTAGCTTGTGAAACAGTTGAACAAAAGCATTTGAGATATATAAAAGCTTATAGGTAAAAACAGATTGTGAACAAGTAAACTATGATTTTATTGATTTAAAACTGAATACAAAACTTTGAAAATGAAAATTACAAGAGCAAGTTACATGAAAATGAAAATTTTACTTAAACTACTAACAACTAAAAACGGGAAAAAGGAGATGATGTGTGTGTGAGGCTTGCTCTCTATTTATAGCCTTGAAGTGAAGCTTCTAGGAGTCTTGCCCGCTCCTCTTATCCATGATCTTAGCCCTTAATCCTTTGATCTCATTTATGGTCCGTTGGATTGATATGATGAGCACACGGATTGCCAACGTGCCCGTCCCCAGGTCTTGGGGGGCATCCGTGTGCAGACATTGTGTGTTTTCTTTTGCACTGGGAATTAGTGTAAAATTTCCATCAATTGGTGTGCTTCTTTCAATGCCCACGTGTCCTGCTTGTCCCATTTTTGACCAATAAGAGCCTCAAGTGACGTTTCCTTTTGCCGCATAGGAGCTTGGTGCTTGAATTGTTGAGCCACACAATCAATTTGATTTGAGTGGGGTTAATCGTCGAGAACGACGATGAACAGTAAATAGCTACTACCCGAGTTTTTTTTTACTTTTAAACGTTAGATGGGGGTGTTTGACTCAGGGGATTGGGTCGTTGACCTGGGCTTTTTATAAAAAGAAATGGGATTGGGCCGGGTGAGGTTTGGGCTTGGTTATAAGGGTTAAGTTATAAAGGGATAACGACCGTTATCTCTTATATTATAAAGAGATAACGGTGTTAGGGCTTTAAGGGTTATTTTTGAATTAAGGGTTAACTATGAGGGACTGTTTTGGGTATTTTGAGGATTTTGTCTTTTTGTGGTTGACCAATGTTGACCAAGGATTGACTTTATTGACCATTGATAGCAATCTTCTGGCTCTTTTGCACTCTTTCCGTTCCCGTGTCCGTGTTTGTCCGGTTTTGACCGTTTTCTTGTGATTTTTGCATTATTTGTACCTACATTTTCACAAACAACAAAATACACAAAACAAGTATATTTTTGCACATTATGATCATTTTAAGGGTTAATTTGGATATAAAATAGATATGTGATTTCTCACATATCCATATGCATGAAGAAAATGGAACACATAATTCGAAAACATATTTTCTTTGGTTGAAAGAGGAATGTTAAGTATGTAAAGTGTGTAAGAAGACATTTTCTTAGACAAAATAGAAAGAATATAAGGAACCTATCTACCAGCTCCAATGACCAAAACGATTCCATGCTTGTATAATTGTATGTAGGGGTTGGCCAGTATAATGTTAACATTCAATCGCTAACAGTATCTGGACATTGCATTTTTATGGATTAAAATCATAGTAATATGTTAAAATTCTATTCATTAAAGAACAAAAAACTATTTTGGAGTTACAACATCTTTTTTGAATTCATCACTGATGACATCAAATAACGTCACATTTATACCATCATTTATCCCGAATAAGTTAACCACTTTTGTATAATTATTGCAAGAATGTGTACTTAATTGTTTAGAAGTGTTATTTGCAGTAATTAAGGAGTGATTTGTGAAGACATACTAAAAGGCGCATATTTTGGAGCTAAAACGAAGACATTTTAAGACTACCACATTCTAACCAATACGCCGTATCTAGGAAAAGAGATACAAACCTTCATAAGAAAACGCGTATTCACAATTCCCAATACGGCATATACACCTTCTGCCATACGTCGTATCCATAAAGATAACTGTTCAGAGATACGAAAATATTAATTTTAGGAATGTATATTATACTGATCTTAAACTTTGCGTGCACTCCAAGGGATACACCTCGATACGCCATATTGGCCTAGCCCAGTACGGCGTATCCAACATTTTTCAGAGGTTATAAATAAAAAATCAAAAACGAGTTTTTAGTGTGCAATATCATATTCCTTATACCATACTCACAAAAGATGAATTTCTAAATGAAAAGAAGAGCCACCAAGGTCAAGCATCGATCACGAATCCATAGAAGACATCGTGTAATTTTTACTCTCAGACGTATAAAAGAGCCAAGAAGGTCAGAAATGAGCCTCAAGATCATAGGAAAACTCTTGTAATCTTCGCACAACCGAATACGCGTTCGATTGAGGTTTCTTTATTTTAATCTTTCATATATCAAACCGTGTGTATTTTTACAATGACTATAGGCTGATACCTTTAGGTATCAACCATGTTTATGAAGGTTTAATGTTTGGTTTGTTTATCTCGATTGTCTTAATTTATCATTGATCGTTTGATTATGTTTACCATTTTATACTTGTTTACGTGCTTGTGTGTGACCTATCATTCAACTGGGTTTAGTCTTACATATTTAATATGCTGTAACTTCAGTGTTGTGTGAACGTAGGCTAAGAGTCCGAGATGGCTCTCCATATTTGCATGTAAGTGGGCAAAGTCCCAATGGGCTAGGGTTTAATAAGATCCCATTATTAATCACCTAAGGTAGATTATAATCAACAAAAATGATACTTTATGCGGGCACATTAATTGTGACAGGATTGTCCGTGTCTAGGTCTTAGGATGAAGTACCGCCTAAGTCTTAAGAATGATATGCTGCTTCGAGATAAGATTATCATTGCACTAATAAACAAACCTGCGTTTTATCCGATTATTCATGGTTGATATGTTTTCCTTATATTAGTATTTGACCGCTTCTCTATCGTTTGTTAATTTTCTTGTATTTGTTTATTGCTTTACTTGTCATCAAAACCTTAGCTTAGATACCCAAACTTATGCCAGTCTCTGAGGCTAAACCCCCCTTTATCATTAGCTTAGGTTTCACATAAATTAGATAACTAAAATACTGATAGATTAGATATTAACGCTCTCGCTCTTAGTGATCGAAATCCTACTTACCAACGAAGCTACATCTTGACCGGATACACTGCCCATTAAAGTGTTGTTTTTAGGTATAGTAGGCATAAAATAAATAGTAAAACTTGATACATAAATAACTCCTACACAATGACACATCAGGTTTTTGGCGCCGTTGCCGGGGAGTGGATTAATTAAACCTTGTTCTTATTAGTATTTCTATCCATTAATTAGTTTAGCTTAGAGTAATCTAATTATTTAAATTCTGTTTGTATTTAAATTGCATATTTGTGTGCTTGTTTGTGTGTTTAATTTTTTGCATTGTATATTTTGCATATTGTATGTTTGTGTGCATTGTTACAGCCTGCTGTAGCATTCTGAGTCGAATACTCAATACGACGTATTTAATTTATTGGATAAGGCATATAAGTTTTTTCTAAACCAATACAGCGTATTCGACTCTATGATCAATACGGAGTATTCAGTTTATTGAATACGGCGTATTAGGCTATTTGATAGATTCTTTTCTAGTGAATTTATTACAGGTCAAAATGGACGACCCTAACATAACTATGGAAGAATACATCAGGCTTGAGGAAGAAAAAGCTCGTAGGCATGGTAAGGTGTATAACTGGGAAACTGCTACGTATGGTAAGATCTGGTACGATGAAGACGTTCACGACCTTAGATCTGTTGAAACTAAATTCCCAGCTAGAGTATTTGATAACGCGCTTACATCTAAAGTAACGCCCTCCTATGAACCCACGGTAAGTCCTCTTAACGACAATAAAATTGACTTTAGAATATCATTTGACGAATCTGACGACGAAGATTACACGGTAATTTATGATGAAAATTCATTTTCCTATAAAATAATTTCTGTTGACAATTTGAAAACGGATTCGGAAAATGATAATGATAAGTCAATATGCCTTTATTTCTGTTACCCGAGCTTGAGGTCAGTTATTCTAATGGTTTAGACTTCTTAAAAGATTTTGAGAATGAATTTCCAGCCATTGTTTACAATGACGCTCTAACGTCTAAATCAGATTTCTTAACTGAACATATTGTAAATCCTCAACGTATCGATGAAACATCATTGACCGAACGTGATGAAAAGGAACAAAACATTTTGTACTTTAATGATTTATTTCCTTTTAGCGTAATTTATCCTGATGATCTAAAACCGGACACAGACAATGATAAAATCAATATTGAGAAACCTTCGGGGGATATGTCTGTCATACCATTACCTAATGTAATAAATGTTGATACACAATGGTCAAATAAGCTTTTGGAAACAAGTCATGATACATCTAATAAATTTTTCAAAATTGAAACTCTTATCAAGAATCTAAATGTTAATATCATGACTTGTAATCGTCTTAGCAATGGGATGTCATTCATCAAGAATTTGTATGTGCCATTTGGCATCCCGTTCGACCCCAAATTATTTTATAAGGATGGGATTAAATTAGGGCAAGTCTAACTTAAAGACTTTTCTGTAAACAAAAGTGCTTGTCGGGAGACAACCCGGAATGTATTTTCAATTTTATTATCGAGTCTGTCTTCCCAGACTGTCAATACGGCGTATCCAAACCCCATGGATATGGCGTATTGACTATCTGGATGCTATCCAGTCTTTATTTTCAGCACAGTCTATACGACGTATTCATTAAATGAATACATCATGTACATGTATCAATACGGCGTATCCGTATGGATACGACGTATCGACTTCTTGTATAGTATTAGGTTATTATTTCAAGTCTAACCAAACGAATACACCGAAGATGGAGTTGCACTTGTTTTCTTATTGATACAGGATCCTTCTAACGAGATGACAACATTGGTGGAGTATTTAAAAATCTGGAAATCTAGAAGTGTTGGAGTTTTGAAATCTCAAGACGGCTGTTCAACACACTTTTTTCTCAATAACTCATCTTGGAGAATCATCACGAGCAAAACATCAAGGAGTTTTCCGTTCTAATTCTATTTTCCCTTATTATTTAATTGTTTTATCTATACAATGAGGACGTTGTATAATTTAAGTAGGGGGGTGGAGAATTAGAACGTACTTGTCTTCTTTTTTTACAAAATAACATGCAAAATGCTTAAAAACGGCCAAAATTTAAAAAAAATTAGCATGACTTTTGTAAAAATCACTAGTTACAATACCTAGCGCACTATAACCCTTGATACATATTGTGAGAATTAAACCTATTCCGTTTCTAACTGTCTACTAAAAATTCCACAAAATTATGAGTGTGTCGGTGATGTAGTGGACTTTAGAACTTGGCCTAGTATATCACTCGAGACCGCCATGATTAGTACTATGGATTTAGATGGAGGAACAAGTTCAACTGATAAATTTCTAGGATTAAACCAAATAGCCTACATGTAGTAAAAATAACTAACCACACTGGTTAGTTAACTCCCGTGTAACCCTTGATTACTCTCATTTTTAGAGTAAAATCCCCTAGAACAACCTGTTGAGCCATTCCTTTCTTTTTGTACACCATATTAAATGTTTCGTTACACCTTTGCACCTTAGCCTACCATGTAGATTAAGCCTATTTTATCAATGTTTCTAGTTGCTTTCGTGGAAAGTTTTGTATTTCCTATGTCAAAGTGAAATTTTCTATCTCTGTAATGGTCGAGAAATTGCACAATGCAATGAAAAAAATATGTAGCTCGTAAGTTTCGCTACTTTCGCAATTATGAATCATGTCCGAAGAAGAAGTGTTACAAGAAAAAGATTATCCGGACAAATTATGATAGTGAAGACGGTGGAATTAAACCGAGATTTATGATATATTGATTGTTGAAAAAAAAGAAAAAAAAGAGAAGGAAGAAAAATAGTTGGTTCAAAAAGAAGTTTATACCAAAAAAATCACTTGAAAGGATCGATTATTCTTTGATACGTTACAAAAATCAACGATGTAAACTCTTGTAAAAAGTAGCCAATATCACCACTTATGTAAAAGTATGTAAAGAGCGGGATGTAAGGAAAGTTAACCGTTATGGGAATGCCAACTTAGGTTGTCCTTGTCATTTTTGTGATCGAGGCGTCTGTCTATATGTTCGAGTCTTTGTCATGGAACGGTCGGGGAAAGTTACTAGTAACTGCACCTTATTTGTTGGCTTGATTTATTTGTTTTGTAAATTTTGTTTAACACCCATTTTACTTTCCTTTCCTAGCAACTAACCTTAGTGTCTACTCGAACGAGTACAATGTTCGAGCATGCCATGTCCTATTCCGTCATTACGGCCATGTATGACATGTCTAGCTGCCTTGTTGGATGAACGACTTTTCGGTGCGAAAAAGTTTAGAAGGTTCCTCCTACCCTATATCGTTCTTCATCCTAACCGCTGGTTAAACACGAACGGGGATGTGTCGGAATTAGTAATGTATATATTCCGTCGATTTACGTGCCGTGTAAATATGAACAGCTGCTTGTTGGGTGGTACTATATGTGAAAGACGTTGAATGATCAACTCTAAGCACTTCTTAACCCAATTTAGCTTTTGACTTGTTCTTTCTTAGCTTTAGCGGGAGATGTGTATCCTTGCCAAGCCTAGATATGAAGCAAATCATGACCGAGAAATCAAGCGAAACTACTTAATGTTGGCAAACCCTGAGATAAGTTGAGTAGATCTGAGTGTTTCCATTTCCATATTCGAGAGAGGAGCCTTGGTTATGTTACTCTGGTGATTCAACAAAACACGCTTAAAACGACAAACCTCAACTTTGAGTGTGGGATATCATTTCATAAACTAAAAACTTTTCCTAAAGATCTACTTAGGACAAGTAGATTCCAAGAGTGGGTGGATATTTTGATGACATCAAATAACCTCACTTTATTATATCATTTATCCCATCTGTTTTGCCCACTTTTGTATAATTATTGCATTATTTAGTACTTAATTGCTTAAAAGTTGATAAATGCAGTAAATCAGGAGTGTTTTGTGAAGACAAGCTAAAAGGCGCATAATTTGGAGCTAAAATGAAGATATTTGAAGATTGCTGAAATTTCACCAATACGCCGTATCCAACTAAAGAGATACGGCGTATCTGCGCCAAGACTTCACAAGAAAACGCGTTTGACCAATTCCAATACGGGGAATCCCTACTGTCTACATACGCCGTATCCATGAAGATAACTATTCGAAGATACAATAAATCAAGTAAATTGGGAATGATATCACTAATTGATTTGAATGTAGCGCGCACTCCAAGGAATCCAGCCCAATACGCCGTATCGACCTTGCTGGATACGACGTATCGAGTCTTTTTCAGACACTATAAATAGAAGACTCAAAAACGAGTTTTCAGTATGCAAGAAAATACCTAAACCACCAAGTCAATTCTTAGACGTATAGAAGAGCCAAGAAGGTCAAAAATGAGCCTCAAGATCATAGGAAAACTCTTGTAATCTTCGCACAACCGAATACGCATTCGATTGAGGTTTCTTTATTTTAATCGTTCATATATCAAACCGTGTGTATTTTTACAATGACTATGGGTTGATACCTTTAGGTATCAGCCATGTTTATGAAGGTTTAATGTTTGGTTTGTTTATCTTGATTGTCTTAATTTATCATTGATCGTTTGATTACCATTTTATACTTATTTACGTGCTTGTATGTGACCTATCATTCAACTAGGTCTAGTCCAACATATTTAATGTACTGCAACTTTGGTGTTGTGTGGTTGTAGGCTAAGAGTCCGGGATGGCTCTCTATATTTGCATGTAAGTGGGTAAAGTCCCAATGGGCTAGGGTTTAATAAGATCCCATTATTAATCACCTAAGGTAGATTATAATCAACAAAAAGGATGCTTTATATGGGCATGTTAATTGTGACAGGATTGTTCATGTCTAGGTCTTAGGATGAAGTACCGCCTAAGTCTTAAGAATGATATGCCGCTTCAAGATAAGATTATCATTGCACTAATAAACAAACCTGTGTTTTATCGGATTATTCATGGTTGATATGTTTTCCTTATATTAGTATTTGACCGCTTCTCTATCATTTGTTAATCTTCTTGTGTGTGTTTATTGCTTTACTTGTCATCAAAACCTTATCTTAGATACCCAAACTCGTGCCAGTCTCTTAGGCTGGACCCCCCTTTATCATTAGCTTAGGTTTTGCATAAATTAGATAACTAAAATACTGATAGATTAGATATTAACGCTCTCGCTCTTAGTGATCGACACCCTACTTACTAACGAAGCTACATCTTAATTGGGTACACTGCCCGTTAAAGTGTTGTTTTTAGGTATAGTCGGCATAAAATAAATAGTAAAACTTGATACATAAATAACACCTACACAACGACACATCATCCGCCAAATAAACTTCCTTTCCCCTTAGAAGTTGAAATGGCCGATAGTAGAGTTGTAGTCGTGTCTAATGTGTATTGTGATGTAGAGATAGAAATCGATGATAGTACCTTTAGGATCGACTTGATTCCTAGTATGCTAGGAGTATTCGATATTGTAATCGACATGGATTGGCTCAAAGAAAATATAATGCTACTATTCTATGTAGCTAAAAGCTCGTTTAGGTCGTAAACCCTCAAGGTCGTGAGATCATTATTTATGGCGATAAAAAGAAGGGTGATTTTAAATTATGTTCCATAATGAAGGCTAGGAAGTACTTGTCACATGGTTTTATGCCTTTATAGCACATGTGATAGATACTACTTTCGAGAAGAAAAGTGTGAACGATGTTCTAGTTGTTAATGAATTTCTTGATGTTTTTCCAAAAGATTTGCCATGTATTCCATCCGAAAGGCAGGTCAAATTTTGAATTGATCTTAAATAGGGTGCAACTCCTATCGCCAAAACTCCATATGTTTAGCTCCATCAGAAATGAATAAGTTAATGAGTCAACTTCAAGAATTACTTGATAAGGGTTTTATTCGCCCTATTAGTTCACCATAGGGAGCTTTGATCTTGTTCGTTAAAAAGAAGGATGGTAGTATGCAGATGTGCATCGGTTATCATGATTTAAATAAAGTCACGATGAAAAATGTGTATTCTTTACCAAGAATTGATGATCTCTTTGATCAACTCCAAGATGCGAAATGGTTTTCAAAGATTGATCTTTATTCGGGTTATCATCTTGAAGGTTCAAGAAGAAGACATTCCTAAGACGGCTTTTAGGACGCTTTATGGGCATTATGAGTTCGTTGTTATGCCATTTGGCCTTACTAATGCACCGGTAATTTTCATGGATCTCATGAACCGGGTATGTAGGCCAATGTTAGATAAATCTGTTATTGTGTTCATCGATGACATTCTCGTCTATTCCAAAAGAAAGGAAGAGCATGAAGTTCATTTCTGAGAAGTCTTAGAAACTCTGCAAAAAGAAAGATTGTATGCCAAATTCTCAAAATGTGAATTTTGGTTACAAGAAGTTCAATTTCTCGATCATGTCATAAATTTATAAGGTCATAAGGTTGATCCGGCTAAGATTGAAGCAGTGATGAATTGGCAAGCTCCGAAGAGTGTTGGCGAGATTCAAAGTTTCCTTGTTCTCGCGGGTTATTACCGAAGGTTCAATGAAGATTTTTCCAAGATTGCATCCTCGTTGACTAAGCTCACTAATAAGAATACTCCCTTTATGTGGGGTGAAGAGTAAGAACAAGCATTTGTTACCTTACGAAAGAAGTTATGTGAGGCTCTAATTCTTGTTTTACCAGAAGGAACAAAAGATATGGTCGTTTATAGTGATGCATCTTATTTCGATCTTGGATGTGTTCTTATGCAACAGGGCAAGGTTATCGCTTATCCCTCGAGACAATTAAAGAAGCATGAAGAGAATTATCCGACTCATGATATTGAATTCGCGACAATGGTCTTTGCTTTGAAAATTTGGAGACATTATCTTTATGGAGTAAAATTCATAATTTACACCGATTATAGAAGTCTTCAATATTTCTTAAAAAAGAAAGGTTCGAATATGAGGCAACGAAGGTGGTTAGACTTACTTCAGGATTATAATTATGAAATTCTTTACCATCCTGGTAAGGTAAATGTAGTAGCGGATGCGTTGATTCGAAAAGAAAGAGAGAAGGTTACGAGAATACGTTCGTTGCTAATGATTGTTACTTATGATCTTTTCTATAGGATAAAGGCGGCTTAAGTGGAAGCGTTGAAGGAAGAGAATTAGAAAAGAGAGAGTATTCCATCTTACATTCCTCATCATGAAGATGATAGTCGGGGGATTAAGACTCAACAAGGGAGAATCTACATTCCTTTCCGAAGCAATGTCAAGGAGTTACTTTTAGAAGAAGTGCACAAGTTGAAGTATTATGTTTATTCAGGAGCTACGAAAATGTACCTTGATTTGATAAAGAATTATTGGTGGCCAGGTATGAAGAGGGATTGTGTAAAGTGTGTTGAGAAGTGCTTGACATCTTTAAAAGTCAAGGCCGAGCATCAAAAGTTGTACCGAAAAGTTCAACCATTAGAGATACTGGTTTTGAAGTGGGAGAAGATTACGATGGATTTTGTGACTAAGCTACCAAGAACGGCAAGGAAGCATGATGCAATTTGGGTTATAGTAGATCGTTTGACAAAAAGTGCTCATTTCATTCCAATCCGAGAAAATATGCCTGTTCATAAGTTAGCAAAGATTTATGTCAACAAAATTGTCGCACGTTATGGGGTGCCCGTTTCTATTGTTTCTGATAGGGATGGACGCTTTAGTTCTAATTTTTAGTGAGATTTTTAAGAGCTAGGTTACGAATGTTACTTTATGAGTCAATACTTTTCATACTAAAAGGTGGTCATGTGGATGCGACGATTCAGACATTTCGGAAGATATGTTCGAGCACTTTATGTAATTAACTGGGAGGCAATAGGGACAGATCTTATTACTTTGGTAGATTTTGTTACAATATAATTGGTACACAGCGAGTATCAAATTGCCACATATGAGATGCTCCTCTCCCCACGGTATAGGAGGTGTAGACACCGTGTAGTTGGGGAAGAGTGGAAGTAGATAACTGGCAAGCACATATGTGGTTTTAGCAATAAGCAAGAAAATAGAAACCATTTGTGAAAGGTTGAAGGCGGCACAAGATATGTGGAAAAGCTATGCCGATAATAATAGGAGGAAGATGATCGAATTTAATGTGGGAGACTTCATTATGTTAAAAGTATCGCTTTGGAAAGGCGTGTTTCGGTTCAAGAACAAAGGAAAACTTTGCCCAAGATTTATAAGACCGTTTAAGATTTTGAAGCGAGTTGGGGAAGTAGCTTATGTTTTGGAGTTACCTAAAGAAATTAGAGGTATTCACAATACCTTTTCATGTGTCTTATTTGAGAAAATGATTAGCGAACAAATCAAGTGTGATCACTTTGGATGATATTGAGATTGATTCGGAATTAACCTCTCAAGAAGAACCTGTGACAATTCTAAAAAGGAAATTGAGGCAACTTCGCAACAAAGTGATATCGTTGCTGAAAGTACAATGGAAGCATCGTGAGGGCACTAGTATTATATGGGAACCAAAAGAGAAGATGAGGATTAGGTATCCTCACCTTTTTCAAGAGTAGATTTTGGGAACGAAATCCTGTTTAAAGGGGGTGAATTGTAACACCCGTAGCCCGGCAAGGTATTATTTTATAAAATAAATAATAATATTAAATGGTTTAGAATGCAATTTATATAAAAAAAATGGCAAGGTTATAAAGTTAGAAATAGGTAAGTGATAAGTTATGTAAAAACAAGTGGCCAAAATAGAAAGAATAAGACTTGAAGGACTAGTTTTACCAATTAGGCAAACTTAAAAAAATAAATATCAAATACTAGACTCATTTAGACATTCCCATAATTTGTCTATGTGTTCATGTGTGTGAGTCTGTGTCGACGCAAAAGAGGAAAAAGAGAGAAAAGCTAGAATTTAGAAATTTGAGGAAATTGATCAAGTAGGAAGAAGTAACAAGCTATTAAGAGCCCTTATTCGTAATCTCCACATCAAGTAAGTGATTACCCAATCTAAAATTAGGGTTTATGTGTGATTTTTGGGAATAATAGGTAAAGGTTATTAATTTATCACTCTAAATATTAATTAGTTACTAATTAGGGTTAATTCCTTTATAGGAAGCAAGTGAGGAACAAGCTTTGAATTGCAAGTAGAAGGTTAGTGGATTAATTGAGGTAAGTATATTGACTAAACTTGTTAATGTTATCTTAATGTCAATTTAATTAAATTATGATGTATAATAATGTAATGTTCAAGGAGTTGTGAATATAATGTAGCTTAGATCTAATGCTAGCTAACCTGTTACTATTAGCATAAATTATGCTTGCTCAAGGTATGTATTAATATTGTGAATGTGCTCCTTGATGTGTTATAGCTAGTATAATTACTAGTTATAACTTGTGAAAGTTATTTTATGTCATATACTTACTAAGCATTCGCTTACGGATGAAGTTTATAAATTTTTTGTAGGTTCAAGTAGCGTAGATAAGGGTAAGGAGAAGAACTAGCTCGATTGTGAATGAAGTTTAGTGTTTTTGGACTTGGAAAGTAGAATACCGACTTTTGGATCAAGGATAATCAAAGTTGAAGCCCTGAGTGTCAATTCTCGTTTTTGGTAATTCTTGTGTCTAATTTCGGTTGTTCTTATTTTGGAGTCCTGAATATGTGGTCTTGATGTTAAAATATTAAGTCTTGAATTTGGTCACGTTAATGATGTATATAATGTGATTAAGATGTTGTGAATGTGGTTAAAAGGTGTTTGGATTTTAGATAATTGACTTGTTTGACTTGTTAAAGTTAAGGGAATGTAATGGCGAAACAAGTAGTAGAATGCAAGTTTGTTAATGCAGTATATTGTTGTTTAAAATAGTTACAGTAAGTCTTGTTTTGTAGTTTTGGGTTTTCTGCAGAATTTTGCAGATTCTGCATCTAAGGTCCCAATACGGCGTATTCAGTTTCTGGACCCAATATGGAGTATTCATACTATTGAATACGGAGTATCCATTCCTGGACTTAATATGGCATATTCAAGTTTATGTATACAGCGTATTGACTTCTGTTCACCGAATGTTTATATCTTTTTTGTGCTTTGAGTTCTCATTTTTGGGTTATGATGTATTGTTCTTATAAATGTTATTGAGCTTGTGTATGTTAATTGTACTATTGTATGTCTCCAATTCTTTTAGTTTGTTTGTAAAGTCTAAATGTGGGTATTTTCAGGAAAAAAATAGTGTCATTCAAAGGGTGTTTCGGTATAACCTATATTTTGGCGGGGCAGCTACACCTCAAATGTGGTTGCAGCCATGGCGGTTGTTATGTCATTTTGTTTGGGACTGATGTGGGGTCGTTGTAGCCTTCACAAGAAGTTTTACAACTCCGTAGGCAGTGTACGTAACCGTTGTAGTATAGTATAGGCAAGACTCGAGGGTTGTTATCGTTCTCTAGGGGAATAGGTTGGGAAGGCTTGAACAGAATATAACAGAGGTCTAGGGGTTAAAAGAAGATTATTTTTTTGTTTTTATATTTTATGAAAGCAAGTAAAATTCTGGTTTTGAGAAGTTGGTTTTGGTTTTAACTAATTAAACTAAATATAAATCTAAACTACTTTGGTGATAACTATATGATAGATGAACGTATTTACTTAATCATGCACTACTTCCTAGTTTGCTTCTCCTAATCATGTTTCTTTGTTACACTCGTGATGATCTGTGTAAGTATTTCATTAGTTATGAACGAATTACATGGAAACGCCGTCTACGTAATATTCTGCTAAGGCAATACACAAGTAAGGTATTATGAAAACTATTACAAGGCCCCTAAAGTATATTACATGCATTAAAACACTTAAGAGAGATCAACCATATTAGGGGTAAGGTAGTATGAAGACTGTTACCAATAGTATCCTTTCTACACACTCGCATTTCCCTAGACGTCTATACCAATTTAATATCTTATGGCTAGTTTTCTAAAGCCTAACGAGCACATCCATCACAAGAAGCAACATAAAAATGATTTATAAACTAAGTTTCATGCAATCATAAGTAAATACTAATGGATCTATCCTAGCATGTTAAAAAGAAGTGAAGAATAAGAATCAATCAAACAACACATAGACATATTGAATGATAAAAGATAGGAGATCTCACTTGATTAAAACATGTAATTAAGGCTGTTACAAGAGGGTTTTAGCATCCTAAAGATGGCCTAATTAGCAGCTATAATCGTCTTCTAAAATTAGGGTTCAGTTCCCGAAAGTTACACACATAAAACCCTAAAACGAGTTTGTATATATAGGAAAATAGAGAGCAACGGCGTCGCAGGTTTTCTAACGTCGTCACTTCGCCAAATCTTCTAGGGTTTCTTTTGAGGCGGTTACATTCTGACTCCATCTGGAAATTCCTAACACCGTCTCTTGTATGATATGACGCCGTCGCAAGCAATTGCGACAACCGTCTCTACGCACTGTACGCGTATTCTTCAAGAGATTTGGTGTAGAGTCGTAGTCTTGTCTGTTTCTCTTCCAAATGAGCCCAAGTCATGTGTATTTCCTCCAAAAGCCATCCAAGTGCTAAAAACATAAAAAGGAACGATTAAGTACATAATTTGGGCATATTAGCACGATTTTAGGGGTTAAATGACCCCGAAAAAGTATATAAAATGACACCTCATCAAATACCCCTACACTTAGGATTTGCTTGTCCTCAAGCAAATAGGATTTTCTACCTAAACAATAGCAATATTGGGGGCATTTAACCTACTTTTCAAAGATAGTTTATGACACAACCTTCTAGACCTTGTAAATAAAAGCACGGAAGTTATATACTAGCACCTCACATAAGTGTTTGGATTCTCTCATTCTCTCAGGTGTATAATGAATTACAACAATATAGGAAATAAGAAAATAACACTCATTACATGTCGTAGCATATCAATCACCATAGGCTTGGTAAATGATCAAACCTCCACCGCTAGGCGTAAGTACTAAAAATTACTATCAAAGAGGTCTTTAAGGGTTGTGGGGTGTAGGTGTAAGGTAACAATAATGGAAACGGAAACGGATGGGATATATTTGGGGGTGGCTTTTGGGTGAATTTGGGATGAAGTGGTGAGTTAAGTATTTATAATAATACATGTTAATTGGGTTGCTAAGCTAAAGACTCTGACCACTCGGACAAAAAAGTTTAATACTCTACAAAACTCTACATAAAACTCTTTTATTTTTCTTTTCTCTCTCTCTTTTTGAACATAATACATCACTTGGGGTTTATAAACATGCCTTTACACTTGAGGTTTTGATACTCAATACATAAGCTAACTAATGACCCGAATTAAGGTGGATCAATCATAACATGAAGACTATCGAACAAATATGGGGGTAATGACTTAACTTTTCTTCCCTATTCTTCTGCAAAATAAATACTACCATGAATCTCAATCGTCCCAAAACTATATTTACAAGGATAAGGACTTAGAAACGACGTACTCAAATAATTAACTTGGGTTAAAATAATAATGTACTAAAAATGAGTACATTCAAGGAAGGCTAAGGCGAATTGGGTGTAATGATTGGTTGATGGTAATAATGCTCTTCATTAAAAAATATGGAATCCACCAGAAAATTACGAGAACCGTGAAAAGGATAGGCTCCGAGGGGTGTACTAGGGGTATCCTGCACTAAAAATGAGTGCATGGCAAGGGTGTGGGATAGTCATATGATTGAGGTGAGCATAATAATAATTACATGTTCAAAACATGGGTTAATCCTAGTGCCTCTTATCATTTAGCAAATCCTAATACTCACTAAGCGGTCTCGGGATGCATAACAAAAACAAGTTCTAGAATTTAATATACTACTGGTACACTCTCATATAATTTTAACCGATACCAATGCTCTAGAAAAAGTGATAAAATCACACATGCACAATCAAATCTATGAACGCGACACATGCAATTGCTCACTTCTTAACTCGAGAAAGCTAAAGGTAAAATTATCTTAGGTATCAAAAATGGATACCTAAATTCCTAAAGATCTAGGGGCGAGCCTTACATTTTTTGGGTGGAATTTTTTAGAGGGTTTTTGTGCTAGTCATATAATTCCTATCCATGAGACGCTAATAATACTTGGTTTTCGTCGGTATGTGCCATAAAAATTTTAAATTTGGGTCAAAATTACCATCTACGCTTTTTTCGATATATTACTCATCATTTTAAGGACAAAGCAAATGGCAAATGAAGGAATAGTTTTTAAGGTTTATTTTCCCCTACACTTATTTTGAACATTGTCCTCAATGTTCTTAAAAGTACCAGTAAAACGGATAAAGGGAAAAGAAAAAGACCAAAGAAACTAGTACTCTTATAGTTTTGCTCATAATGGAGAAGAAACATGTGATAACTGGTTAAATCGTCATCATGTGATAACTGGTTAAATCGTCATCCAAGAGTTGTCCAATGAAACTCCTAAAAACTCCAAGGCTTCTTCTTATCAAATATAACTTGTAAATCAAAGATAGAGACAACTATACCTAACGTAAAATCGGCGGGATAATAATATATACAACAAAACTTTTAGGGTTGACTCTATGAAAGCAGTAAAGATAGGATGATTGTGCTAAATGAAGTCGTGGTTTTCTGCAGGTTTTTAAAAAAATTACAAATTTTAGAAATTGCACAAAATTAACTTTTCAAAAATAATAGAAAATTTGAATTTTTACAAGTCTGGAGACGTGACGCCGTCTCCAGACACTGTGAGAATTTCTCATTCGTTTTCTTGGAAACAATTTCTGCACGCAATTCTATTAGTTATTCCCTGTAGAAAATATTGCGTAGACCATGAAAATTATTAGCACAAACATATAACTCTAACAAACATGACACATGACGCGAATTAATCTAAACAATTTATTTAATATGTTTGAAATGGGTCTTATAAACCGGATATTTTTCGACCCTACACTTATTTGATGCAAAATACCTTTGATTGTAATTAAGACGAAGTTAAGGACAAAACAAAGCATGATCACATAATTCAAACATATGAAAACAAATTATATAGAATTAAAACATACAAGACACTCCTAAAATGTAGGAAAATAATAGATAAAAGATTGGGTTGCCTCCCAATAAGCGCTTGTTTTTGTTTGAGTCACGAGCCTGACTCTACCCTTATTTAACAAACTAAGGAGAGGGTTCCCCTACACTTAAGGTCAAGTGTGGGTGATAGTAATAGTACATACCATTGTGGTAAGAATGAGCCATATGTTGAATAAGTGGTTGTTGAACTATAGGCTCTAAATGGTGTGTTTCTTTAATCCTACCATTTTCTAATTCTTTTTGGCTTAACGGGTAAACTAAGTCCTCCTAAGAAATTATTCTCAATTGCTTCCAAATTTGTAAAACCAACACCTAGGGATCCACTTTGTCCTAATAAACCTGGTTTAAATCCATAATGTTTCATGGGGTCAAGTATATATGGGTGATAATAAGCAATATAATATCCTTAAAAGGTAGAGATGCGCCATGTAAGGTGAAGGTGAAGTAAGAATGTGTTAACCTTCTAATTCCTTCATTCTAAAACTATCCAGACTATGTGATTTGATGGGTGGGTCGGTTCCTCTTTTGTCTCTTAAATTTACATCTAAGGGTGAAAAATTAGGTAAAAGTTGATGCTCCAGTTCATGAACACTAGGAATTTCCCTAAAACTAAGAAATAGGTCATGACTACAAGTATTCAAGCCTAAATCCTCTGGTCTCGTATGGTCCAAAGGTTCTACCTCCATCGAGATTCCTATAATCTCTTCTACTTCTTTCGGGTAAGCACGAGCAATGTGTATTCCTCAAATGATGGGAGGACTTGTGGGGTACTTTATAGGCTCGGATTATCCACCTTATCCCTCTTATCAAGACTACTTATAGGCTCATCGTATGCGTTGGTAGAATCTGAAAATGACATACACCTAAGCACCTTAACCGTAACCATCTCACATTTTAAATCCTCCTTATATGTTTCCTTAGGCTGGACTTAGGTAATTCTATCATATCATCCAACTTATGGGTCATTACTAAGGAGCTCTTCTCACAAGTTTGGTGCATTTGGTCACTTTCCCTAAGATTTTCCCTATAATTTTTTTCCAAAATTGATAAGATCTCAAAGGAGGTTCGTTGGTCTCACTATCTGGTGCAAAAGGAGAGCCTTTCTTCAAGGTTTCAACTAACCATCTTAATTTATCTAAATTAGAATAACTATAACTATACATTCTAAATGACAACTATATTTACAAAATAAATCCAGAGGGTTTTCTACAAACAAAGGGAACGAAAAAAGATTGACTACAAAGAAAGTGACTAATTGACAAAAAATTAAAATTCTCACACATAATCAAGAATCAAAGCGAGTAGAACCTAAGCTTAATAAAATTCAAAACCTCACACACTATTCCCCCACGTAGCGGAACCAAAAACTTGATGCGGACTGTTACATTCGGTTCAATCCGTTAAACTTAACAACCCAATATATCTAGTCACACCAACTGGCCTAAGTTATTTTTTTTTGTTGAGACCCGGCCTAGCCAATAACACAAGCCCAATTTCTTTCAACACAACCAAAATGATTAATATAGGAATCAACCCATGAAAATATGAATTCACAATTTCAACCGGCTCACATAACTTTTATATAATCGTCCCACTTGGCTTTCTTTCTAAATTTAAGGTTTATAATTCACCAATGTGATTATACATGATTTTGATTACCATAACTGGCCCAACACCGACAATTAACCAACCCATAATCCTATCCATCAAAGCATTCAGCCCACTCCTACAAGGTGTACCACGAATTTACTAGGCCCAACACCAGTTCCAGTGACTAGATATACCCGGCCTAGAGTAAAGATAGGGTTATAAAACAATGATACCCTAAAATTTATACCCTAATTCATTCAGACGCTCCCATATCTTATTTTGCTCCCAAAAAAAATATACCACTTCCATCTTCATACGCATACATGGAAAAAACAAACTCTCATCATAATACAATCATTCCTTATCACACGATATAGACATCCACATCTATCTCAGCCATCAAACAATTTCACCCTTTTCTTATCTCAAATGCCACCCGAAGCTTGAGTAGCTTTTACAGATCACAATGAAAAAACAACCCAGATACCTACACCTTATTTTCATTGATTAGGCATCGAAGATTATCAAGAAATACCAAGTTATGTCTTCAAGATCTCTTTGAGGTCTCGGGTAGGTTGTATTTGGTTTTGTTTGGTTAAATCGAATCATAAGATGAACAAAGCATACTTGTTTATGTTCAATCTTATACTTTCAAAAATTAAAGAAGGGTTTATACCTACACATATATCAATGATGATTGATTGTTTTTCGTGTGTATGATCTTATCAAGATCATAACTTAGATACTACACCACAAATGAAAAACAACTACTGAGATCATTTATTTTTATTTGTTATGCTGTTTTTGGTTTTCATTCGAGTTTGGAGATGGGTGAGATGAGGGTGGAGTAGTTGTTGAGATGTGTTGTCGTTGGTTTATGATGAAGGGTATATGATTAGATGATGTTGGATTAGTGATGTGGGTTTGCTTGATTGTGTTAAGTGTTGGCATCGAGTCTATTTAGTTATTTGTTCATTGTTGTTGCTCTTGATATGGTAAGAGTCTGTTTGTGTTTCAAGTATGTTATGACCTTCCTTTTCTTGTGGTTTAATTTTAGTCTCTTGTGTCTTCCTCTTTTCTTGTTGTGTACAGACTAGACTCACTTGAGTTGACCGGGTCAACTCGGTAAATACCGAGTTGACTCGGTTTGAGTCTTGGGTGGCAAAACGCAACCAGGCATGTCACCATAGCCAAAACGCAAGCTGTCTTGCGTTTTGATACAAAACGCAACATACACAAAATTTTGGCAGCATTTCTTTTCTATATTCTTGCAAAAAGGGTCTTCATCTTGGCAAAACGCAACGTCAAAACGCAGCCAACCTGTCAAAACGCAACACCCAAAACGCAGCTTTTAGAGGCAAAACGCAACCTGCAGAATTTTTGTACTTTTTTGTACTTTTCCCTTAAATTCTGGATCTGTGTTTTGTCTTTTTCTCTTGCATCAAAACGCAACCAAGAAACATAATACAAAACTCAGATTTGTTCTTCAAACTTGTCTTCTAAGCACAATAAAAAATAACAGATTTGAACATCAAACACAAATGAGAGACCAAAATTATCATCAACAACCACACCACATGTTCTTGACATTTAAAAAAATATAAACCATGATGAACAGTAACATCGTGAACAGTGACCAACACATAAACAGTAACCGGAATAGTGACATGAACAGTAACAACAAACAATGATAAAAATGACAGATTTGGGACACGAGACCAACCAGACCATAAACAAAGTAAAACCGACCCAAGAGTGTAACCATGGCTCTGATACCAATTGTTAGAATCAAAGAAATTCAGATCCGGTGGTCTAGGTAGCTCAAAGATGGAAGTAGTCATCTTTAGAGAGAGAAAGTTAGAGAGAGAGAGATGGATGGAGAGAAAATGAGGAAAAACACACTTAGAAGTGTGTGTCAAATGATTTCACCAACACCCTCTCCATGTGTGGAGAGGGTTTAAATAGTTCTTACAAAAATGCCCCATAAAACGGGCTATGGTGTGGGCTTACAGTGGGTAAAGACCCGGCCCACACCATAAATCATACGGTTACTAATAAAAACTATGAGCTATGCTAAATATAAGAAAGCATGGGGTGACCGAGTCTTTTTCTTAATCCTAACACATTATAATTATATCCCGATAGTCCAAAGTCTCGATAGTTAGCTCTTATAACCAAGGTAAACTAAATGTTTTACTGAATGATACCAAAAATTAAATGATTACAGTAGTATATGAATTACACGGTGTCTTCTATGGAATCGTAATCGATGCTTGACCTTTGGCAGCTCTTCTTCTCTTTAGAAAATCCTCTTTTATGTGTATGGTATAGAGAATATGATTTTGCACACCAAAAACTCGTTTTTGAGTCTTCTATTTATAGCCTCTAAAATTTAATGGATACGCCGTACTAAATGTGGTCAATACAGCGTATAGGGTTATTTTCCTTGGAGTGCGCGCTAAGTTTATAATCAATTAGATATATATTCCTAAATTATATTTATTCACCAAATCTCTGAATGTCTATCCAGCTGGATACGGCGTATGAAGGAACTAGGATACGCCTTATTAGGAATTGAGAATGCGCGTTTTCTTGTGAAGTCCAGGCGCTGATACACCGTATCTTCTTTTCTGGATACGGTGTATTAGGCAGAAATAAGAAATCTTCAAATATTATCATTTGAGCTCCAAAAAGTGCGCCTTTTAGCATGTCTTCACAAATCACTCCGTAATTACTGCAATTTACAACTTTAAGCAATTAAGTAACGATTCTTGCAATAATTATATAAAAGCAGATAATTTATTCGGGATAAATGATGGTATAAATGTTTATTTGATGTCATCAAATATTCTCCCATTTGAATCCTACTTGTCCTCAAGTAGACTCTAGAAATTTATTGAAAATGTATCCCAACCGGAGTTAAGGATTTTTTGGTTAAGCATTTATTTCATTTTAATCACCTATACAAGACCAAACACCTCACGAAATATGAGAAATGAAAACACTCAGATAACTCAACTAATCTAGGGTGTAACATTTAATTGGTATGCTCATTTTCTCGGTCATGATTAGTTTCATATCATATGCTTGGCAAAGATACACATCTCCACCACTAGAGCTAAGGAGAAATAAATCAAAAAGGTAAATTAGGTTTTTATAACGTTTAAGGTTGATCATTCTAACAATCATTCACCGAAAGTACCACACCAATAAGGCAGCCGAATCATACATACACGGCCGTAATGACGGAATAGACATGTACAATTCGATCACATCCTCATTTGAGTTTAACCAAGGGTTAGGATGAAGAACGATATAGGGTAGGGATCTTCTAACTTTCACCAGAAGCAATAGACCAACAAGGTAGCTGAATCACGCATACATGGCCATAACGACAGAATAGACATGCATGGCTTGATCTCAACCTCGTTCTAGTAAAACCTAAGGTTAGTTGCTAGGAAAGGGAAGTAAATTGTTGTTAAATAAAATTCACAAAACAAATAGATTAAGCTTGAAACAAAATAGGGGCAGTTGCTAGTTACTTTTCCCGGGACGATTCCATAACAAAGACTCGAAATATATACAAACTTCTCGATCATTAGAGATGACAAAGACACCTAAGGTTGGCGTTCCATATCCGCGTCACTATCCCAAACATCCCAAAGTTACATACTTTTACAAAAGTGGTGATTAACGGAACCACTTTATACCCAAAACTAATAGCATCGTTGAAATTTTTATACATACATCATCGAATAATCAATCCTTCTAAGTATTTCATCGGTTTAAGTTTAGCGAACCGACTATCAATCATCCTTCTCTTTTTTAGATGCATTTTCTATTTTATTTATTTTTTTATTTTTATTTTTTCATAACATAATCCTTGGTGCGATTTCATCGTGTTCACAATCATAATTCATCCGGATAATTTTTCCTTTAACACTTCATCTTCGGACATAATACATAATCGGCAAAAAAAAAAAAAAAAAAAAAAAAAAAAACAACACAAAACAAAAAAAAAACAAAAAAAAAAAAAAAAAAAAAAAAAAAAAAAAAAAAAAAAAAAAAAAAAAAAAAAAAAAAAAAAAAAAAAAAAAAAATAAACAAAAAACAAAAAAAAAAAAAACAAAAAATAAAAAAACAAAAAAAAACAACAAAATAAAAAAAATAAAAAAAAAATGAAAACAAAAAAAAAAAAAAAAACAACCACAAAAAAATAAAAGAAAAAAAACAAAATAACAAAAACAAAAAAAAAAATAAAAACAAAACAAAAAAAAAACAAAAAAACAAATCACAGAAAAAAAAACACAAAAAAAAAAACAAAAACTAACAAATAAAAAAAAAAAAAAACAAAAGAAAACAAAAAAAAACTAACAAACAACAAAAATCACAAAAAAAAACAAAAACATACAACTAAAAAAAACAAAAACAAAAACAACCAAAAATCCAATAAAAAAAAAAAACATAAAAAAAAAAAATTGAAAAAAACAAAAAAACAACAATTAATTCAAATCCCCCAAAAAACAACCAACACAAACTACTAAACCGCACTAACCCAAAAATAAATCCCACAACAAACCCCTCACAACAACCAAACACACCAAACCAAAACAACAACAATAAACCCAAACAACCCAAGAACAAACCAAAACATCCAACAACAACAACAAACAATAAAAAAAAATAAACACAAACCATACAACCACACACCCAAATCCAAACCCCAAAAACCACAAAAAGCAAACAAAAAATAAAAACAGCTCAAAAAAAAAAAAAAAAAAAAAAAAGTTGCAAAAATACATGAGCTACATATTTTCCCATTGCATTGTGCAATTTCCCGACCATAACAGAGATAGAAAATTTTACTTTGACACAGGAAATACAAAACTTTACACAAAAGCAACTAGCAACTTTGATTAAGTAGGCTTAATCTACAGGGTAGGCTAAGGTGTAAAGGTGTAACGAAATAAACATATGGTGTGAAAAAGACAGAAATGACTCAATAGGTTTTTCTAGGGGATCTTACTCTTATGATGAGAGTAAGCAAAGGCTTACACGGGATTTAACTAACCAGTGTAGTTAGTTAATTTTACAAAATTTAGGCTTTTTGGTGTATTCCTAGAAATTTACTAGTTAAAAATGTTTCTTCATCTAAAGCCATAGTACTCATCATTGTGGTCTCGAGTGATATACCAAGCCAAGTTCTAAAGTCCACCACATTACCGGCACACTCATATTTTTTGTGGAATTTTTAGTAAACGTTTGGAAACGGAATAGGCTTAATTCTCACAATTTGGTATCAAGGGTTATAGTGCGCGAGGTCATGTAACTAGTAATTTTTACGAAAGTTATACTAGAAAAATTTTAAATTTGGCATAATTTAAGCATGTAGCATATTATTTGTAAAAGAAAGGACAAGTAGGCGTTCTAATTCTCCATCACCCACTTAGATTATACAACGTCCTCGTTGTATAGATAAAACAATTAAAGAAAATGGGAAATAGAATTAGAACGAGGAACTCCCCTGATATGTTGCTCGGGATGATTCTCCAATTTGAGTTCTTTAAGTAAAAGTGTGTTGACGAGGCTTCAGAATGCTTGTACGAGTTCAACACATGTCTTTTTCAGAGTATACCATATCGTTAATTTCCTTATAGCAAGGTCCTGCATAAAAGATTAGAAGACAAAAGTGCAATTCCTATCTCAGTTATACAATGGTTACAATGCAAGAAAACAATTAAACATAACTGTACAGGGATCAATACGCCGTATCCCAAACCCTAGGATAAGCAGTATGGTTCCTGTAAAAACAATTAAAATTTTTAAAGTACTAAAATTAAATTATAGACTGATAACGTCCAGACACATTCATACGCCGTATCCAGAGGGGTTCGATACGCCGTATGGAGTGTTTGGGAAGACAGACTCGTGCAAAAAATGCGACAAACAATTTAAAATGACCGGATTGTCTCCCGGGAAGCACTTTTGTTTCAGCTAGTCGTTAAGTTTGACTTTTTTTCTTCAGCTTCCACACTCTTCTCCATCAGCTTTATCGTCAATACATGTTTCATGCAAAGGTTTGTTGAAATCTTGAGCTTGTAATCAATCAATGAGCTATGTTTGTTGAACTTACTGCCAGACTTGATTCTATCATACACAAGCAAACCAAAATCAGATCATAATATATATCAGTAATCAATGTACAGTACAAGTCCATAAAAGATAATAAGAGAGTAATGGGGAGAGATCAAGGGTCGGGCTGGTCATACGTGTGAGGAGCTGTGGAGGTGCTGGCATCGCCTGTCCTAGGTTTGACATGCCTCTGGTAGGGCACCCCTGAGCTACCGACAAGGGTGCTATCAAATGCCTAATAAGTACGACAACTGGCATCTATAAGCTGTGTCATACAGCTGATCATCCAGGTGGAGACTCTGGTCTGCTCGGTAATAAAGCTCTCAAAAACTCCTCGGAAGCCCACAACACTTTGACGTAACTCACGTACCTCCTCCCTGAGCCTCTCAATCCTCTGTGACATAGTACAGTGCTGAGGAGCGGGTGGCGACGGCTGAGGTACCTGCACAGGTGTCGGAACAGCCTAAGCACCCTCATCAGCTGCAGGGGCATCCTCAGGGGCTCTAGGGGCACCAGCCGCAGCAGCCTGCTGCCTCTTGGTCCCGGGGCTACCCAAGCCCATGTATCGCCAAACCTCAAACAGATGTTGAGCCTCCTAAGCTCATGTAAATCAATCAACGGGAGCTCACTGGAAACCATCGAAAGACCCCTCAATCCTTGATCACTGACAAGTCCAAAATGAGCCATTAGATGTCTAATGAAGTGACCTCCTGACAACCTGGCCCCGCTCTTCCTCCTCTTAGCATGCCTAAACAGATACTGCGCTAATAGATATAGGACGTTAGTAGTCCCTCGATCCATGCTGCGGAGATAGAAGAGATCAACACTGGTCACCTTCTCGGGTGCCTGCCCCCTGCCAGAAATACTGCAGGCTATCATCCTCTGGCATAGTCTCCTCATAGGGTCTCGAATAAAAACATAAGAGGGGCCGGCCCCAAGAAGTCCGTGTCAGATGATATCTCAATCCAATAATCCCTAAGATCCCCCTTGTCGGGGATCACTCTCTCACTACCAGACCAGTATGCACCAAACCCAGCCTCTGCCATCTCCTCCTCAGTATGTAGTCCCAACGCCAGAATAAACTGTCTCAATGTCATCCTGCGCCTAGCTTCACCGAGCTGAAAACATAGGGTATCAGCAACATCAAGCCCCATCTCAATATCACTCATCCTACAAGTACTCAAAAACTCCAAGATAAACTCTCTAACCAACGGTCCCCTGACCTTAAACAACCTCCTCCATGCGTGACTAGTAAACAACGCCTGCCCATCATCCCCAGTATATACCATACTCAACCTAAAACCTAGAGTCTACCTCATCCCATCAGTCAATCTAGCAAAATCTAACACATGTACCCGGTTAACTGCCTTACCCTATACCGTCTCGAGCCTCTACTCGTAATTATGTACAATCCCCTCATCATATCCATCAACCTGATATCTAGGCCATGTATGTCTCAGGTTATGGTGTGGTAAAGGTGCCATATCTATAAGAAAATCATGTCAGTACACATATTAATAATTTTTTTCATTGTTCTGTTTCACGGGTAGATACGATGTATAGGGACAAATAAATACGCCATATAGTAGTTTTATGAAGATACAGCGTAGAGGGTAGATTAGATACTCCGTATGGAGATTATTTACGTTTATATAGCGTATGGATAAGTGAATACGTGATAGAACTAAAACACGTGATAGTTCTTGGATCATTTATAGCTCGAGGTTGTTTAGACCTCATCTAGGATCATGATAACAAAGACAATAACATGAAGCGGAATAAGAACAAATCAAAGTTATCATAATAAGGTTTTTCTTTATTAACACTCCAAGCCCCAATATTATTTGATCAGAATAATACAGTTACATCAATGAACTGTAACAGGATCAAGTTACCTTGACCTTGAGGCTAATACTATCGTCTAAATTCTCACGCCTGGAATACACATACACATTTAGGTACACTATGGAACTCACGACTTGTACACCTAAACCTAATAACCTGTATCTCATTATATAATAGAGATATTAGGTTTTACAAAGGATAAGTATTAGGAACAACTAAATCTTCCTAACTTTTATAATAATCTTCTGTAATCTTCCATCATTTGAAGAATTCCTCCTTTGTCTTTTAAGTCCTTCATCTTTCATATGTTCTATCTTATCAACTCAAATATAATTCCAAACAATCTTTTCCTAGCTGATAATGACAAAACCAAAATAAGCACGAGCATCTTCCCCTAAAGCTAATATATATGAAAGAATAGAACTATACCACCAAGGATCTACAAGTTGCAAATCATCTTTGTAACGCCTTCTTCCCCTTTTTTGTCATAATCAAATAGGGGACTCTAAGTAGATACAACTTTGATTTCGACAACCACAAACCACTATCACACTTCTAATCTAGCCTTCCAACAACTCAAATTACCCTTTGATGTGTCGTTGTGTGGTGTATATTTCATTGTTTCAAGTTTTAAATTTATATTTTGCCGACTCAACTAAAAACAACACTTTAACGGGCAGTGTACCCGATCGGTAGTAGTTTCCTGGTATTTAGGGTGTCGATCACTGAGAGCGAGGTTAAATCTATCAATTTAATTACTATCTTGGTTATCTAATCTATGTTAATTCTATTCTACTCCTATGTTAAACCTATGTCAGTCTAAATCCTAGTTCTAATAGGAAAAGGGGGGGGTTCAGCCTGAGAGACTAATACGGTTTGGTTGGTGACTACAATTAATTCAAGACACTATTACCCACGCAAGCTAATAGACAAAAGATAAAAGAGCGGTCGAACCTTAATTAAGAAAACTACGTTAACCATTATTAATCCGATTAGAACGTTGGTTTGTTTATTAAGTGTAATGATTTCTTCTCTCGAGGTGGCATATCATTCTTAAGACTTAGGCGTTACATCATCCTAAGACCTAGACACATTAACTCTGTCACAATTAAAGCATTCACATAAAGCATCCTTATTTGCTGATTATAATCTATCTTAGGGATTAAAGCAATGGTGATCTTGTTAAACCCTAGCTCATAGAGACTTTACCCACTTACCGCTTAATGGCAATCTATACACTAGTAGTCCACTTGTCCAACTATCCAATGGAATTAGAACGTTATTTGTTAAATTATCTAGGTTACTGATAGCAGTTTAGATACACTATAAAATATACTATAAAATAATATTCCACAAGAGCAATTAAGAAAATTCCCTAAGGAAAATTCACTCTTAAAAATATATATAATATAATATATAATACGTATATTTTAGAAAAAAGAATTACTATTTTTGTCTTTTTAGATTAAAAGATATGATTTTTCTAAAATTTAAACTAATTAAAAACTATAAAAATAATAAAATTATTAAAAATAGAATCCTAAAAATTTTATAAAAATTACACTAAATAAAGAAAGTGTGCAGAAATTTTATAAAAATAAAAGCCCTAATTTTTACTTTTTATTTAAAGACTAATTAAACTAATTAAAACTAAACCTAATTTATTAATTAAAATAAAAGAAAACTGACAAGGACTAACTATGCAACTAAAGAAACTTAGAAAATTACACTTTCAGCCCCTGAGAGCCCAGCCCGACTACAAGCCTAGTCCTTTTAAGCACTTGAGAATTTAAAACTGCTTATTACTAAAAACTTAAAAGAGCAAAGTTGTAAAACAAGCTGGTGGGAGCAAAGTTAATAAAAGCTATATTGGCTGAAACTCACAGATAAGCTCAATAAGACCTTATCTATAAGCTGATTACAGAAACAAGTGAGTTAAGCTCACTTGTGCTTTTTGACTTGCAAAAAGCTCAAATTAAGCTCATTTTGAAAAAGGAAAAGTGATTTAGAAAGCTTATGACATGCTTAATCTATGAATGAAAAGAAATGAGAGCTTGAACTACTTTTAAGCTACTGAAAATGATGAGGAAACAAGCAAACTCAGAAAACAAAAGCAATAAGCAAAAATCCAAATAAGCTAAAATACTCAAAAAGAAAATCTAGACTTTAAGCTACTGAAAACTTATAAAACTGATTATTATCTATCTATTTAAGCTATAAATTCTACCACCTTAAGCTAGGATTCAAAATTTAATAAGCTAAATTACTAACCTACTATTTTGGCTTTTTTCAGTATTTTTGGCTTTTTTGACAGCTAATTTAAAGCTAGGGAATAAGCTACAAAATGGAAATAAAGTATTGATCTAACTTAAGCTATTAGAAAACTAATCTATAACCTAAGCTAAGTCCTAAACTCCTATAAACTCTAGCTTAATTTTGATTTTTTTTTAAAAAAAATCAGCAGTACCTTCACTAAGGTACTGCTGATGCACTTGACACTTAACCACAAAGAGCCAATGCAGCTACAAGCTAGGACCACACTTACACTAAACACACTCAAATGAGTGTTTTAAGCTTAGGTATGAGCATACACAAGCCTAAAGTCACTAGAACCTAAATAAGCCAACTAAGTCTAAGCCTAAAAGTGTCCTGGTGCTGGAACTATGATAACAAGCCATAACTATTTGATTTTTTGCAAACTAAACTTTAAAAACTTTATTAAAACTAATCTTAAATGAAAACTCAACTGACCTGAAACAAAATGACAAAATTATTTTGATTTTTAGTCAATTCACTTAATACCAAACACCCCTTATTGCACTTGACAGTTTTTAAAAAAAGCTTTAAAATGCAATCCTAATGAATAAACCTATATTACCAGATTACTAAAAGCTTATAACAACTTAATAAAACACTAATTATCAGCTGAATTAAACTAGAATCTAAGATCTAAGATATTAAACTAATATTTTTGGTTTTTTTATCAAATTATAGAAAGAAATGAAAATCTAGAAATCTATAACTATCTAAACTAAAGCAGATTAAGAAATATGACTATTAAGCATAAATGAAGAGAAATAAGCTCAATTAAGATCAACTTATAAGCAGATAAGCAAAATTAATAAGCAATCTAAAACTAATAAGAACTAGAGACAAGTAATTAATGAAACTTAAAGAGAAACTTACAAAAAACCTTTAGCTCAACAAAAGGTTCCCAAATAGGGCAGCTACAAGCTCCCTAGCTTATTAATAAGCTAGGGTAAAGTCCATTTGGTCTTCCATTGCAACCAACTTCCAATTGCTTTCCATAATCCATATGCAAAGGTAATATATATAAATTTTAAGCTGATTAATTGGTTTAGAGTAGGATTAGACAGTTTAAAAGCTCAAATTCAAGCTTAGAGACTTGAATGAGCTATAAGAGCTTATTAGCTTATTGAGGCAGAAAGAGATGTCTTATTGAGGATTGAGATATGATTTGACAAAAAAAACTAAATGAGGTTAATTTAAGGACGATACTAAAGTTTATTAAACTTTAAAACTGATTACATGATTGAAAGAAATTACAAGAGAAATTTAAACTAAAAAAACAATTAAGCTAAAAATTGAAATTAACTAAAATCTAACTAGCTAAAAAAACTCCCCAGTGTGTGAGCTGATGAGGGCCTTTTATAGCTGGTGAAGGAACCTTCTAGGTCTTCTTTCCTTGCTCTCCAATCCTTTAATCATAGCCCTTCAATCACTAATCATTGGATCATGATTCATAGCCGTTGGATCGAAAAGGTAGTCACACGGATTGCCAAGCTGGCAATCCTTGATGTGACACCTTTGTGCTACTTATGTGAGTAGAGCTAGTGTAAATCCCAACTTCTTCTTGTGTTTTCTCACATCCAACGTGGCCTCTTTCTTTACTTATCTACTGAGAATGACACATATATCCCTGCCATCATGTACTAGATCACTTGAATAGACAATTGCACCCTTTAATTTTCAAAAGCCCTTTGTTTTTTACTGGGGGTGAAAGGAGAGTGACGATGAACAGTGTTTTCCTTTTTCCCGCTTGTTTTAACTGACTCAGGGTTAAAAAGATTTAAACTTTGGGGAATTTACATAATAAGTCCTTCTCTTTCTCTTTTCCTTTTTGTAGTTATAAATAACTTTAGGAAATTGCAAGTTCAGTCCTTGTGGTTTAGTTCCAATGGAAATGGGCTAGGTTAAGTGGGCTTTTAATTGGGCTTTTGGGTTTAATAGGATCCGGGTAAGGTTATTCAAGGTATTTCAGGCCCAATAAGGTTTTAAGGGCCCAATAAGAGGTGAGGGGTCATTTTTGGACATTTATGAAACTTGAGGGTAAAAAATGGAATATTATGGGGTTTTGTCTTTTAGTGGTTGACTTTGTTTGACCATGATTGACTGGATTATGACTGAGGCTTGACTTTTCTGGCTTCGGTTTTGAATTCTTTGGCTTCTTTTGTACTTTTCTGATTCCTGTGTCCGTGCTTGCCCGTTTTTGACTGTTTTCTTATGATTTTTGGTATATCCGTACCTGCACACACAAAACACCAATACAAGCACATTTTTGCTATTTTTGGTCTGTTTTGGGTTTAATTGGGTTATTTTAGGTACAAACGGATATGTGTATTTTACACTTATCAAAATTCCCCAAACTAAACCATTGTGTGTCCATCAGCAATATCCATTGCCTCTATAAACAAATACTCGAAAATTCCCCAAACTAAACCTTTGAAAAGTAGCAAAGATTTTTGTTGAGAGAGTTAAGAGATCACAAGTTATAAAACACCCGATTTCCCTTTTTTAAAGATTTTTCTCTTTTTATGATTTTTTTTCTTGATAACTAGCTACCTAACTACAACTTATTTGTGTTGACATAATGTATTGTTTTCATTACCTCATTGGTAACTTTTAGGATCATAGAACAAAAAGCACAATTAAGTGTCTAAAAGATAACTTCATCATCGATTTTCATATTCCCATGCTAAGCTTAAAAATAAGATCACCGTCAATTACAAGTCATGACACTAACACTACTCATAAATACTAATTGTGTACTTACTTTTCCTCCCGCAAATCCTACTTTTGTATCTCAAGATTTTACTTAAGTCATATACCCGAAGGCTCTTTAAGACTTTTATTTCGATACTTATTAATTCCAAAAATAAAGCGTAACGGTTAAGAACGCAATAATTAGCTCCTAGCCCTTTTCAAAAGATCAAATGTCATCAAGATTAAAGTCCACATCGAGGCAACCAAAATTTGGCTTTTATTAGGCTACTTAAGCAAGGCACCATTCATGTCATATACCCTAAGGCTCTTTAAGACATGAATGGACCAATCTTATTTGCACCATATACCCTTAGGCTCTTTAAGGTACAAAATAAGACAAAAAATTAAGCAACATTATTAAACCTCAGTCCTTTAGAAGGCTACAACATCGGCCACGCCTCCGACAAGATGTAGCAAACATATTTCGACTTCGGTAACTTCCTCGACCTTTTAGAAGGCTGTAACATCGGTTGTGAGCCGGCAAGATGCAGCAAACTTTTATCAGTCTTGGATTATTATTGAATTCTACTTATCCCATATACCCTAAGGCTCTTTAAGGAATAAGCAAAATATTTATTAATGTGATACATATAGTATGCCAAATTAAGTATTCCTGATGTGTACTCATCCTAATCACAAAGGAACTAAAGAAAACTTCTATTAACTAATTATTAACCAAAAAACCGCACAACTCTATTTATTAAACAATTATATATAAAGGTGAAACAAGCTAATGGGAGAAAAAGCCACAATTAACACTTATGAGCTTGAAAGAAAACCAACTATTCTACGTTTAATGTCATGACTTATAAATAACACTATCATTTCTCGTTCTTCGCAATTTAAAATCTCTAATAAAGAGATTCGCGAATGCTTAGCCATATAAATTCCAACTCGGCATATTTAAAATCTACATGAGATTAGCACAAGTCTTCATTTACGTTAATAACAAATCAAGTCTAGCATGTTTAAAGTCTACTTGAGACTAGCACAAACTATCATCGTTAAATGTTAAGGAAAAAGCTAAGGTTTTAAAACCGATCGAGTCAAAATTTATTTCTCGTTCTCACCTTTATTTATGCCAAAACACTTATTACATTTTTTTACAACATTTTTCACTTTTTTTATGCATAAAAATTTAAATTTTTTGCTATTTTTCATATAATTCACATATTTTTTGTGGAAAAACGGGTTACGTGAGAACAACGGCTGCAGGTATAATCAAATCGATAGATTCCCCCCATACTAAAGCTACACATTGTCCTCAATGTGAGACTGTCACCCCCATACTAATTTCAAAGCATAATTCAAGTATTAAGGGTTAATTGATAAGATTAGGATATGGGATTCCCTAAATGAAGCTGAGAATATGAAGCTCGAATAAATGGACAAAACCATAAGCACGAGAGTCTTTAAAATCCGGGTAATCCTGGACAAAACAACACAAACCAACAAAACTCGAAACACAAGAAAGGAAAGGCAAGCCCCATCTCATTAGTTGTTAGAAAATAGATAAGAAGATAGAAATGCTTGTTTTTGTTAACCGAGTCACGAGCTTGACTCGACCCCGAATTAAGTTGTCCTTGGGGAAGCAAATGGAAAAGAAAATCTCAAACGGGCTTTCATTAATGTTTGGATAAACATTAAAGCACATGAAAGTTCCATCCCGATGAGATGCCACTGGCTCTAAGTGGAGATGCCGGTGTCAAAGACCGTATCTTCACTCCCGGTGGAGCAAGATAAAAGAGAAACCTCGGGGTAGGTGAGAAACGGAAGAAAAGTCTGAATGACAAATGTGAAGGAATCGTCATCTTCAACATTTTAAGAAAAATCAATCTCACTTCCCCTTTGGTCATCATTAAGCTCATTAAAATTATCAATCACGGGAGCATTCGGGCTCAATCTAAATGATGTGAGAGTTGGGTGTCAAAATCAAGTTCCAAGTTATAATTTTTCGTTGAGACATTATATCAAATAGTTGGTGGGTGTGTGCGACCGATGATGATTTGATGGTGATGTGAGGTTGATGCATACCAGATTGATGTTGTATTCACATGGCGGAGGTGCTCGACTATGGTGAAGAGTGGCGGATCGCGACTGTTAACCACAACGGTGTTGCGGCGGTGCGGTTTGATTAGGGTTTTATTTGGAGTGTTTGTGTTTGTAACAGGTGGGGTGGGGTGTGATCGATGGTGGTGAATGAAAATGGTAGGGTGCGATGGCGGTGTTGCGGCGGTGGGGTGTTTTCGACGAGGTTCATTTAGTTTTCGACGAGGGGATGTTGTGTTTCTGGTGGAGAGGGTGAGTAGATGATGTGTGTGTGTTTTACGGTGAGATGAAATGAAATGAAAGGGTGAAACAATTTTGTGTGAGTTGAGGAGTTTTATTATAAAATTACGTAACTGCCCCCAAAGATAAATTGAGACCGTAGAATTGATCTGAAAATGAAAGGTTGAGATGGAGTAGTTTTATCTTTTTTTGGTACTTGTTCCTTGTTGAACTTTTCTCAATGATCAAAAGTAACATATTCACATACATATTAAAACAATATGAGAAGAAAACTTGTATATATGATACCCTTTTCCCACAAATTCTATAGCAAAATGACCAAATGATATGTCACGCCAATCACAAATCAAAGGTTCTTTAGAGATTTTCCATTAAAAGTAACTTTTACAAACAAAAAAGGTTATTTTCTTTTGATTCATAAAACGTGTAACTAGTATTATGACAAAAACAACCATGTTTGAATGAATCATTTATAACAGCACATGGTATGGTGGGAAAAAGTCGCGTCACGAAAACGTCAACGTCACACCTCACCGTGAGTTTTTGTGCCTTAAGCCAAACTTGCTAGCCCAAATGGTTCGTGAAAGCGCTACACGACGGCACTAGACACTGTACCGTGTCTCGCGTTTTCGTGTCGCGTTATATAATTTTTTAACTTTTTTTTAAATGTTACCGGTTAATAACGGGTATTTTCAAAATATACCCGTTTTTCTTTTGTTTTTTGTTCCATTTTTTTCAACTTTCACCCTATAAATAACATATAAACTTTTGCCTTTTTATATCATACTTCCATCTCCACCTCTACATTTTATACAACACTTTCAATTTTTATAAACTTCTTTACAATGAATCCCAACCAATGGATACACAATTACTTTAACGACCTACAAAATCAAATACCGAACACACAATTACCCAATTCTTCGTCTTCATCTAATCCAAACACTTCCTTATCCGCAAACTCCATCACCTCAAATACCAATCCAGTTCAATCACTCGCCAACTTACAAATCCCAAACTTGTTCGCCAACTTCCAAATCCCAACTCAAAACCCATTCGTCAATTGTACTCCCGAGCAATTCACTCTATGGCTATCACAAACACAAAGTTCTCAACAATCTAAACAATTCCAACAATCCCAACAATCCCAATATCCCCAACATTTCACACAAGAACCTCAACAATCTAAAGAACTCGACGAGGGCCCGTCAAATAAACAAAGGCGAAAAAAATCGCATGCCAAGAAACAAGTCCGAGAAAAACGCTTATCGTGCCTATTGGACCCAAGGCGAGGAAGAACTTTTGGTGAAATGTTTCATAGAAATATCCGAAGATCCTAAAACCGGGAATGACCAAACGAATGATACATTTTGGTACAAAATCCTAACATATACAACTCGCGAGCTAAGGAAATTGGTTGTAAGGAGAGTAACTAGAATATATTGACGGATAAGTGGACGCCGATGAATCGAGATGTAAACAAGTTTAACTCGATTTACGACCAAACCAACTTTCTTAGCGGCGAGAATGTAGAAAATTTGTTTACCCGGGTACTAATTTTATTTAAAGATGAAACCAGGAGAGAACTTACTCATAAAAGTGCTCGGCTTTTTTTAAAGGCATATACAAATGGAAAAATCCCGAGTCTACACAAGCAAGAAGAACCCGCGGACGGGTAACTGGCCCGAATTTTTTGGCGACAATGTTATCCCGCGTCCATCCGGGGCTTCACGAAAGTCCAAAGCTCAACGTTATACAAGCTCCTCCGCCACTTTCGGTTCATAAAAATAACATTTTAACGAATTGATGCAACAACAAATAATTTTAGATCGTGAAGCCAAGAAAAAGTAAATGGAGCGCGAGATAGCGGCAAGACTCGCGGTTTGCGAAGTTCAAAAAAGAAACAAAGAATTAAAGATACTTAGGCTAGACGGTATGGTGGTGAGTTTGGCAAAACTCACCTAGGTGACTTATCAAAGTCACGCGCGAGTGTCTTCCCACCCCCAAAAGTCACCGATCAAATACCATATACCATGGTGAGTTTGAGGCTTAAAAACCCACCGTTCGGTGAGAAACTCACATATGTGAGTTTGAAAATTTATGGGCCCCCCATTTTGTTACCGTTTATTATTAAAAAAAACTTTTTTTAAAACCCCACTTTTTACCTACCAATACCCACTACTTCACACATTTTTAAACACAACTCTTCCAATTTATATACAATCTCTCTAAAAAAATTCACTCTATTTTATTTTCAAAAAAATGTCTCACCAAAACACTCCTCGACCCAACAAACGTCAACCAAAAAACCCCAACCGAAGAAATATACCGACACCCGAGGGCACGTTTACGCTCTGAAACCCATCACCGAACACGAACTTATTACGACCACAATCATACTGAAACTCGGCACCGGCACCGGAACAACACGGGTTTCAAGGTTACAGGTCACAACCAAACGCGTTTCATGATTTCTCGTCCTAACATTCCTCGTTTCCATTTATCCACCAAGACTGCGTCTCACAAACTCAAATGGGTGGTTCGTCATCACAACCATAGCCATCACAACCACTTAGGTCCCCGATTAATGCATTTCCACTCGAAAAGTTGTACACGCCTGACTTTTCAGACAACACCGGTTATTGGCAAGAACCCAATTCTTACGAGGCAACGGGTGAACAAGTTGCAACCTCGCCAACGAAGAAGAAGAAGGCAACCTGCAATCGCCAAAAGAGGTCGACTCAAACCGATGATGCACCCCGGCAGATTGCGTGGACAACTGAGGAAGAAATTACGTTGGCTAAAGGTTGGAAATCCGTTTATAAAAACAGCGAGCGTGGTAACGCGAGGAAGAAAGATGGCTTTTGGGTTAAGGTTATGGAGTACATAGAGAGCAAAACAAAAATGGAAGGTCGTCGGACGTACGATATGGTGTTGAGAAAATGGAAGACGGTGCGACCGTCCGTGGTTCGGTTTTGTGGCGTGTACATTAACGTCATGCGTATGGCGCAGGAGAGTAGAGCCGGAGATGAAGATTATGTTCAAAAGGCAATGATTCACTATCAAGCTGAAACCGGACTCCCCTTTAAATTTCATCATTGTTGGGATGTTTTAAAAGATAGTCCGAAATTTAAAGACATAGCATTTCCAAACTTAAACCAAGGGTCTCAAGGAAGTAGCAAGAGGCACAAGTCATCTGGTTCTAGTTTGTTCAACACAGAGTCTGGGGACGCTAGTATTAATCTGAATAATACTGTTGTCGATGATGATGAGGTGCAGGAAATTCGACGACCAGAGGACAGGGACAAAGCGAGAGCTGCTGCGAAAAATAAAAGGTCCAAAGAGTCGGCATCGTCAACTATGAATGACGATGCATTGGCTAGGTTGGTGGTAAACGAGTTGACAACTGCTGAGGTTGAACAACGCGAAACATTTATCGAGCTCAAAAGGAGGGAGGTCGAATGTCGTGAACGAGAGATTGCTGCTATGGAGTATGGAGCACAACAAGAAGACATGAAGTTATATCTCCAGCCATACGATCACTTGACCGGGGAGTAACGATTGGCATGGGAAGAAATAAGGGCAAAGATCAAGGCGAAGTATAACTTGCAGTTTTAGTTTACGTTAATGTTTTAATTTATCTATGTATCGTTGCATTTTAATTTATCTATGTATCGTTTAAGTTTTTAATGTATGAATAAAAGTTTTTAATTTAGTTAACGTTTTTATTAATTTCGTACGTTTACGTAAATATTTATTTTTTAGTTTATGAATAAAAGTATTTAAATAAAAAAATGTGAGTAAGGTGAGTTTTAGTTGTAAGGTGAGTTCTTATTACGGTTGAAAAATGAGTTGTAAAGTGAGTTTTATTTGGAGAGAGAAAGCTGATGTGGCGTTGACGTGTCAGGTGGGTTTCTTACCACCATACCATCCAGCCTTAGTTTCGACACTACCAGGATGACTCCAGCGGCCCGGCAAAGATCGAGGCGTTGAAAAACATGACCCGGGCAAAATATTTAAAATTTTAAATTGTCGTCGTATTTTATTTAACATACTTTTTTTATTTAAGTTTATGTATTTTTTATGTATGTGTTTTTATATAATGTAGTTTGTAATGTTTTTTTAATAATGAAATTTGTATTTGAATTTAATAAGTTGTTTTTTTATAAATAAATAAATAAAGAAAAAAGTGTGGTCACTATAACACTAGAATTGTGATATTAACCATGGAGGATGTTTTTGATGTTGTGGAGGTTTTCGATGTTATGAAAAAAAGTGACGACGTGGCACCACTTTCTTCCATGACACGAGCACGAAAACTTGACTTTAAAACTCGTGCTCTAAACGTTTTTCACCAAGACTGCATAAACCAACTTTTAAATTGTGACTTTTATTCAACCAAAAATAGCATATCTGGTAGATACCACAATTTAGACAAACCAGATCTCACATAAATAATCATTTTAACCACTTTATCATTATATCAAACCCTCTTTTCTTTTTCTTTTATTGTCCAATCCATACTAATATATAAAGGATATCGCCTCATTTGAATTTAGAATGTAAAAAACTTAATTGTATATTTGGAGACTAATCAATATTTAACCAATATTTTTTGGAAACCGGGCCTCTATTCCACCGAGTCAACCCGGTCTTCCACCGGGTCAAACCGGGTTTCAAAAATATAAAAACCGGTTTAATTTGACCAGTTTTTCGACCGGAAACGGTTTAACCCGTTAAACCGGCCGGGTCGAGCCGGAAAAACATTATGTTTAATCTAAAATCCTCAAATTTTTATTATTTTTCATTTATAACCCATAAACTTTTTTTATCACCACAACTATCTGCCGCTAGAAAATCTCGTTGCTATGCACGAATACTCGTCTAGTAACTAAAATAAATGTGCTTATTCATACATGTAAATAAGAAAGACGCATATCTTCTTTTCTTGTTTCAATATATCATTTAAAAAAATAATAAACACCAACAAGCTAATAGTAAAAATACGATATAATATTCTCAAATAACATCGTTTTAAGATCGTTACAATGCTAGTTTTTTCAAAAGCTTTTAGCATTTAATGCATAATATACCTATTCATTAAAGTTTTTAGCAATGACTTGAAGTTTATCAAATGGTTGTGAAAATCTTTTCAAAAAAGCTTTTCAAACAATGCGAAAAACTCCCTCAAAACACTCTTTAAAATAGTAAAAAGCTTTTTATAACTTTACCCATTGGAGATGCTCAGGATGGATCCACATATATATATATATATATATATATATATATATATATAAATAGTATATTATATATAAATATATATATATAAATAATATATAGTATAAATAATATATAATATATATAAGTAAAGAGAAAAAAATGTCTTTGTGGTTGGTCAAAATTGCAATTTTTGTCCCTATTAAGATTTTTTTGCATAGCGTGTCCTTCAAAACGATGTTTCTTTGCATTTCGTGTCCCTATCTCTAACGCTCGTTAAATTTATCCGTTAAATGTACTAACGTGCCGCGCACGTGAGGGCAATTTGGTCAGTTTACGTTTCCCGCTCGTTTTCATCACACTGCCACATTATTGTTCACCCTTTAGCTTCCCGAGAAAGTTATTGAGTACGTCAAGGACGAAATTTGCAACAACAACTTTATTACTTTAACATATATCTACCACTAGTTTATCTCAAACATATCAAAGTATTAATTCACACCCCCCCCCCCCCCACACGTCACACACAGTTCAGAACACCAAGGTGCATTTTCATAAGAAAAAGATGTCTCATTGTGATGCGGTTGTTGTAAACGCAAAAGATGTCTTATCGTTCTCTTGGGGAATAACTTGTGAAAGTCGGATCGAATGTCACTAAGGTCTAAGGGTTGAAAGAAGAGTATTTTTGTATTTTTATGAAAGCAAGTAATATCTTGGGTTTAAAGGTTGGTTGGTTTTAAACTAATTAACTACTAATTTTAATTCTAATTAAAACTAATCTAACTATGTGAAAACTCGTATAGGTAAACAAACGTGTTCACTTAATCATGCACTACTCCTTAGTTGATCCTCCTAATCTTATTGCCCGTCACCCTTGTGATGTAGTGTGTAAGTATTTCCTAATTCATTAACGAATTACACGAACCCGCTGTCTATGTAATATTCCGTTAAGGCAACACACAAGGTAGTATGAAGACTATTACAAGGCCCCTAAAAGTACATTACATGCATTTAAATACTTAAAAGGTGATCAACCATATTAGGGTAAGGTAGTATGAAGACTATTGCGATGGTATCCTTTCTACACAATCACGTTCCCTAGATGTCTTCGTAAACAATTAAGAAGCTAGTTTTCTAGAGCATAACGCGCACGCCCATCAACAAGAAGCAATATTAAAAGGAATCACAACATAAGTTTCATGCAATCATAAGCAGATAGTGGAATAATTTTTCTTCTCTAAAGAAGAGTTGAAGATTTTGAAATACATGTTTAGATAGAGTTGCATTAAAAAATTAAAACATGTTTAGGAGAAGCTATTTTTAATCATTTTTCGTTTCATAGTAAAATTTTCTTATATGATTATTGTTGGGAATTATTCATTCCAAACTTAGTACCGTTAGTGATAATACTTAGTACCGATAGTTATAGTTAGTACTGACAGTACAAAGTGTTAAGTACTGATCAGATAGTTAGTACCGTTAGTAGAAAATAGTTAGTACCGTTTAAGAGATATGTATGAGATATTATAAGAAAAGATATGTATTATCTTTTATGCATTTTGTAAGCCTGTTAGGGTTTATCCTTGGTCTATAAAAGGAACCCTACGACATTAGAGAGAGATAACAATCAGTTCAATATACATCTCATATAATCATATCTC